>JAJTUR010000121.1:0-151231 GCA_021399475.1 Hyaloscypha finlandica | reverse complement strand
CTAAAGGAAAAGAACACGAAAGACATCGAGAGTAGCCCCCGAAGAAAGTGAAAGGATAGCTTAGGCGAGAGATAGTAATACCCGGACGAGAGCGGAGCGAGGAAAAGGGAATCGAGCTCATCTAGTTCGGGAAAAGACTAGCTTGATAAAAGTCGCTATTAGAAGTATACGGAGGTGGAGTTAGATTAGAAAGCTTAGAAGCAATTTCGGAAGGATATAGAGGGGCTCCCTTTTCTTATATTAGTAATAGTTAATAAAGAGTATTTCGCATGAACTCTTATTAATACCGGGTATATAATATATGGAATAATTAATTCTTGCTTTACTAGTTGATATAACCTCTAGCGCATGCTAATTACCCCTAAGTAAATAGAAGCTTTTAACGGAGTAGTACTAGAAATGATTAAAGAGGTAGTAGTATTAAGTATAGATATTAATAGTTATTACGAATCCCGCGCCTTCCTCTATATAGTCCCTAGGATCTCTGACTTAGATATAATCTTAGGTATATAGTAGTTACGTTTATAGGATATACGGATCCATAGCTCGAAATCGGAACTATTTATCTCATTATCGGGGACCCTAGTATGGAATAGGGTATATAACGTACCGACCCCTAAGTTAAAGAAAATGGATTATATATAGGTTTTAGTGGCCTTATTCTCTCACTTAGCGAAGAGGAGTAAGAGGAGGAACGTAGAAGTCTTCTTAGCTAGCTTAGCTAATATCTAGAAAGCCCTAACTCGGAAGGCGAAGACAGATCCTCGTATAAAGCTCCTAGAATAGTATAAGGACTTTCTGGACATGTTTAGCTTAGTGGAAGGGGAGAAGCTACTACCGCTCCGGGGCTAAGGGATTAATCACTAGATTAAGCTAGAGGTAGTAGAAGGGAAGGAGCCCACGGTACTATAGGGACCACTATATAATATGTCCTAGGACGAGCTCCTAGTACTACGGAAGACGCTCATAGAACTATTAGATAAGGGGTTTATCCAAGTGAGCTACTCTCCCGCCACGGCCCCTATTCTCTTCATACGAAAGCCTAGTAGAGGGCTACGGTTTTGCGTGGACTATCGGGGACTAAATAAACTTACGAAGAAGGACCGCTATCTACTCCTATTAATTTATGAGACCCTTCGAAATATTAGGAAAGTAAAGTAGTTCACGAAGCTAGATATTACAGCCGCCTTCCACAAGATCCGTATCGCTAAAGGAGAGGAGTAGAAGATAGCTTTCCGTATATAGTATAGACTCTACAAATAGCTAGTGACCCCTTTTGGCCTAGTGAACGCCCCGAGTACCTTTTAGAAATATATTAACTAGGCCCTTAGAGACTTCCTAGATAAGTTCTACTCTATATATATGGACGATATCCTAGTCTACTCCTCGGGGTTATGAAAGGAGTACTATGAGTATATATGAAAGGTCCTCTAGCGAATGAAAGAGGCAGGATTATAGCTCGATATTAATAAGTGTGAATTTGAGGTCAAATTAATAAAGTACTTGGGGTTCATTATAGAAGCCGGGAAGGGTATTAGTATAGACCTAGCGAAGGTCAAAGCTATCCTAAGTTAGGAGGCCCCTAAGTTAGTTAAGGGCGTGAGGAGCTTCTTAGGGTTTGCGAACTTCTATCGGTGTTTTATTCGGGAATTCTTAGAGATTATTCATCCGCTCTCTAACCTTATATATAGGGACTAGGTATTCTCGTGGACGGACTAGGTAGAGACTACTTTCCAGAAGCTTAAGAAGATGTTTATCTTAGCCCTAATACTCGTCTAGTTTAACGACGACCGAGAAACTATCCTTGAAATAGATTCCTCTAGGTAGAGTATAGGCGGTATCCTCATATAAGTCGACGAGGAGGGTGTCTTGTGACCTTATATATTCTTTTTAAAGAAGAATAACCCCGTAGAATATAACTATAAGATCTATAATAAGGAAATACTAGCGATTATTCGCTACTTAGAGGAATAGGATATAGAACTAAGGAGCGTGCGCTAATTCGAAGTTTATATAGATTATAAGAACCTAGAGTACTTTATAATAGTACGGAAACTTATAGAATAGTAGATGAGGTAGTCTCTGATTCTCTCGCGATATAATTTTAAGATCTTATACATTCTAGGGAAAGATAATAAATGAGTAGACGTACTCTCGAGACGAGAATAAGACCTGCCTACCAGAGAAGAAGATAAACGTTAATAGTTAAGGACGTTATAATTATTGAAACCAGAGACCCTTAGCGACCTCCCTAAGGATATGATCCTCATAGCACTAGTACAGGTGAGACGACAGATTAAGAAGAAGCCTATTCTAGTCTTAGAGCCTAGTTTGGAAGATTAAGACCAGGAACATCGAGGGGAAGGATAAGATAAAGTATAGGTCCTTAAGGAGTAGGAAACTCTTCCTGAGCCGGGCTTAAGAAACTAAAGTCCGGGAGAAGACTACCCTAGTAGGGGGTAGGTAGGGCAATGAGTAGAAAATCGTACCTAAGATAAGCTTAAGAAGCTATAGTAAGACGCCCTAGAGGGGGACGAGCTATATTAGGCGATAGTCGAAGTAATATAGGAAGAGAAACGCGTTTTCTTATCTAGCTTAAAGATTAAGGTATTAATAGGGGAGTACTCGCTATCCTAGTCCAGATAACTACTATTCCGGGGGCGATAATAGGTCCTAGACTCAGAAGAGCTCTATATAGAACTAATCTAGTAGATATACGACTTAATCTAGTATAGTTACCCAGGATAGGATATTACGGGTACTCTTCTCACACGGTAATTCTTTTAGCCAAATATATCGAGGTAGGTACGTTAGTTTATATGAAACTACGACGCTTATAGGAGAAATAAAGTATAGAGGGACCATTAATAGGGGTTCCTAAAGCCCCTCCCTATCCTAAGTCGAATCTAGCAAGAGATCTCGATTAATTTTATAGTAGAGCTCCCATTGAGCGAAGGGTACACCGATATAATAGTTATTACAGACCGCCTAGGAAAGGGAGTAATACTTAAGGCTATAAGGGACATTATAGCAGAGATAGTAGCGAAGTAGTTCGCGAAGACCTACTATCGTTAATATGGGCTCCTAAGAGCTATAGTATCCGACCGGGGGAAGTAGTTCGTGGGAGCACTATAGGGAAGGGTATATAAGCTACTAGGGATCACTCGACGACTATCCATAGCGTATTACCCCGAGATGGACGGGTCTACAGAAAGAATGAATCAGATAATTAAGACCTTCCTCCGTACCTTTATAGACTATGACTAAGTAAACTAGGTAGGCCTCCTACCATATACCAAACTAGCGATTAATAACTGGGACACTACTTCTATAGGGGTTAGCCCCTTCTTTCTATCCCACGGATACTATATAGAGCCGGTCCAGCTCTAGGACAAAGTTAGCGAGGGAGGCGGAGGAGTATTACCTATCTAGATAGCGGATAATATTATACGTAAGCTCCGCGATACACGAGAGTATATATAAGCCGTGATAGCGACGGCCCAATAGCTCCAGGAGGAAGTAATAAACCGGAAGAGAGATTAAGCCCCGGAGTTTAAGGTTAGGGATAAGGTATAGCTTAACCTCTAGAATATATAGACAGATAGACTAACTAAGAAGCTCAACGCGAAGTATGCTAAGTATATAGTAGTAGAGGCCGTAGGGAGTCACAGTTTTCGGCTTAATACACCTCCGGGAATCCACGATATATTCTATAGTAAGCTCCTCTAGCTAGCTATAATAGACCCGTTGCCGTATTAGTCCTAGGACGACTCGTAGCCATAACCATAGCTCGTGGGAGACGAAGACGAGTACGAAATCGAGCGGATCCTCGACGAGAAGCACGTAAGACGGGGCCGGGGAGTCTCAAGGAAGTTACTTGTGAAATGGAAGGGCTACGCCCGCCCTACGTAGGAGCCGCGCTCTGCGCTAGAGGAGACATCAGCTTTGGAGGCTTAGGAAGAGAGTATTAGATAGAAGGAGGTTTTGCCCACGTATTTACGGGGCCAGCGTTCGCGGGCGAGGAGGGGGTAATGTAACGGGTCGAGACCCGATTAATATACTTAGCTAGAGAGCCTTCGCTCAGGTCACATGACCTCGAACATGTCCAAGATCATGTGATATGCCCCCTTTAGTTAATAGAGCAACCCACGCGTCACTCAGGGAGCTTGGACGCCTTAAGGAACACGGTTCCTGTCCTCGCTTCCTTCTTCCCTTCTCTTTTCTCCTTAGAGAATTCTATTTAGTTAATCGAACCACTAGTCTTCTTTGCACAAAGGCCTGGCCCGTGATAATATTAATAGATAACCTCCTTAAAAATAAACCTAGTAATAGATTTAGTATTAGTACTCTTTAGCGCTCTCTCTTTAACTCATCCTAAGCCTTCTCCCCGAGTTAATATAAGCTTATCTTTACCTAAATATAAAGGTATATAAACTATATCTAAGGCTACTTTATACTATAATAACTCTACTTAAGTAAAGTATAGTTTATTATCTACCTTTATATAAGCTATAAGTTAATAGTACTTGTAGCTTTTCATATACGTCTTTATGTTTTAATACTACCCTTTCTACTAGAAGTAATTAATAATTTTGCAGAAAGTAGCCTCCCTAGGCTTATAACCCCTAGCCTTATATACGGCTATCTTAATATCTTCTTACTCCTCTAGAGAGTCTACTACTCTTCTAGGTATACTATGATTTCGCTAGAAAAGTATCTAATCTCGTATAAGAAACTTAATTATATTATTTTTAAATAATTTATACTCTACTATACTTTATTTAATAAGCTATTCGAGTATAGTGAGCTAGTGAGTATATTATTAGTAGCGTATGGAATAGAAGCCTTCTAAGTAAGAAATAGGCTTAGGTTAAGCTTAAGTAATAATACTTAAGTGAAAGGGTACTTTATAAGTAAGTAAAGGTAAGCTTTCTATATAGATAAGAGTAATCCTTAGAGAGAATAGCTAAGTATCTATAAAATCCTTAATATCTTCCTCCTCACTATCCTCCTCTTTTACCTCTAGGATTATATATAATTAATGAGATAAACTATTAGCTATTATATATTTCTTTCCTAATATATATTTAATATTAAAGTTAAATAGTCTAATCTAAGTAATCTACCTTATAAGTAGGGACTCAGGTAGATCTAAAGTAGCCCTATTAAGCTATATAACTAGAATATTAGTATTAGTTTCTAAGAGGAACTTTATACTATAGAGCTAGCCCTTATATTTCTTAAGTACCTTTAGAATCCCTTAGTATTCACGCTTTATAGTATTATAGGATACTTCTACTTAACTCTAATAACAACTCTTATATTATACGAGGTAATACTCTCCGTTATACTAGCTAATTTGTATTAAGACTACGCCTTATCTAGTAAGACTAGTATTTACTACGAGAATAATTAACCTAGCTCCTAGTAAGAAGTCTAAGGTAACTAAAATAGGCGAAGAGGTTAAGAGTATTTTAAGGGTATCTATAGTAAGCTAATACTTATATATCTAAATAAATACCTAATTTTTCCGGAAAAGCTTATAAATAGGAGCTATAATCTCGGCGAAGTATTTAATCTAGATCTAGTAATAGATATATATACTAATAAAGGTATAAGCTTATGTAATATTATAGGGTAGAGGCTACTCTAAGATCTTAATAATTTTCGCTATTTCTAGTAGTCTCTCTTTAAAGGAATAAATATAGCTAATAATTTAAATACTATTTATATACTATTATAATTTTGGTCTAGATATAATTAACCTAGCCCTCTCTAGTAATATAAGGACCTAATCTAGGCTTTAAATATATTCTTATACGAATCTCTAGATCTTAGGTAAGTCTTTAGTATTATTATAAGTAGTTAAGGGACTCCTAACTCTGATATTATTAAGGTAAGCTATATAAACTAAGGGTATTAAGTCCTAGAGGATATAGTATATAATTTAAATGAACTAAGTAACTAAGTTTATAGTTCCTTAGAGGATCCTCGTATAATAAAGAAGTCTATATAATATTATAAACCTTATTATATCCTTATACTTCTTAGTTAAAGGGAGTTAGTTATAGTTAGAGAAGTAGTTAACTAAGCTTGTAATTATATAGCTAGTAAAGTATTCCGAGAACTCATCTATACTTAGGGGTAAATTAGCGTCCCTAATTATGACCTTATTTACGTGTAAAGCTACTTATACTATATAGTACTTAGAAGTCTCCTTCTTTCTTACTAGGAAATAAGGATTCTAATAAGGACTATTATAATATTTAAAGATACCTATATCTAGATATTCTCGTATAAGCTAATTAACTACTAAAACTAAGGCCCGTAGTACTAAGAAGCTAGGCTCTTACTAAGCCTTATATGGAATAGTATAAATTTCTAATAGTAGAGATACTTCTAGCTTTAGTAAGCCTAAGTAACTAAAGTCCTAAGCTAATACTCCTTCTCTATTATTTAATATTACGAATAGTAGTTCCCTCTCCTTATATAATAATCCCGGACTAACTTTCAAAGCCTTCTTTTAGTCCTCTATTAAATATAAGCCAGGAATAATGTGAGAGAACTTTGGAATTAATTATTAATAAAACTATCTTATTCTAGGTATACTAATACCTTTTCTCTCTTCTAGTACTTCTTTCTAATTATTTAATCTACTAAGGGCTAAGCCTATACTCTTACTTAAGTCTATAGGCTAAACTTTCCTAGAGACTAGTTTATATAGTCTATTAACTAATACTACTAGGGGGAGGCTTCTCTATTATATAAAAGAATAAGTATTAAACCTTAAAGAAATATAATAGTCCTTATCTATATATAAAGAAATATCTCAAGTAGTACCTACTAGAGGCCCTAGATTAAAAGTATATATAATTCCCTCCTAAGTACTTAAAGAAGATATAAAAATATCCTTAGAATACTTATTTCTCCTAGTCCTAGTACTCTCCTTAGGACCCCCTAGTTCTTTAAAGGAAAGATATCCTCTCTAACCTAATTTCGAGAGTTAGACGCCTTTATAACCCTACTTACTAAGGACCGATTCCTCCCTATACTAAAGATAGTAGTATAGGCTACTCTAGACTAAGTATACTTAATAGTGAGGTTAGTTTATAGGATAAAAGGTTATCCGAGAATAAGTTAATAGTTAACTTCTTTAATAAGGAAGATCTACGTATATAATATTATACTCCTAATCTTAACTTAAATATTCTTATAAAGTCCTTTAAAAGAGCGACATTCCCTATTATAGGAGACTAAGGTTAAGTAAGGGTTACTAGTAACTACTAGACTATAATTATTAGTAAGCCCTTAAGTTATAATATTAATTTCAGCCCTAGTATCGATTATAGCCTTAACTTAAGCTGTTCTATTAAGATATATACTAAGTTTAGGGGTAGAAACTATATAATATAGGTTCTCTTTACTCCCTTCTAGGTTATGAGAGGTAATAGTCACGCTAGGGCCCGGCTTAGCTAGATTATAGTAAGGACTCTAGAAAATAAGCTTTAGAAGAGCTAGAGAGTTAGATAAGAGCTCTCGAGTAGTAATTCCCTTTACCCTCTAATTAAGGATCTTATTTAATACTTACTCTAGCTTAGCTTCCCCTCGAAGCTTATTCACTAGTTAATAGACTCTTAGATAAGTATTAGGAGGGAGATGAGTAAGTATAGTAGGTAAAGCTATAGGTTTAATAGTGAAGTCTTTAGGGGAGGTTAAATATATAAAAGTAGGCTATAGTTAGTTTATTATAGGAATATCTTATTAAGTTACTTCCTCTACTTTATATATAGATATAACTAGCTTCTACTTCTTACTCCTAAGGTATTAGGCTATAGTAATACTAGTTTCTTTCTCTTAGTAGTTCTTTAGTACCCTATACTAGTTACGACTATCCTTTAATCCCTCGTATAGCTTATTATCTTTCTTCTTTTTAGCCCTAGAGGTACTAATAGTGACTTATCTATCCTTATCTTCTACCTAAGAGAAATTTCTTACTTCCTTATCTAACTCTATCCCCGGATCCTAATCTTCCGTAGCTAAGGAGAGAGAAGAAACCTTAGTTTCTAGGATAAATAAGGAGTTTAAATTCATATACTAAGAAAACTACTTAAGTTATAGGATTCTAGTATTTCCTAGAGTAAACTAGAATATCTTTTCTCCTAAACCTATAAGGCCTATATAGACCTAATTCTATTAATTAAAGTATATAATACTAGTAGTATAAAGAGCTAGTGCTTTTGGATATTAAATTATCTAATGAGAGGAAGAGAAATATAAGAAATAATAGTTAAGTCGAGCTTAATATTAACTCTCTAGGCTAGCTAAGAGTTATATACTTAAGCTAGATATATTACTAGTTAGAGAAAAGCCTTATATATTACTAAGAGATAGGACTAGGGCTTATATAGCTTTCGTAAGTTCTACTATATCTAATATAGGGGTCTTAGGGGTTATAGGCTATATAGTAATAGAAGAGGGATACTAATTAGGTTCCGTATAAATGGGAATAAGAGTAGTGAGATCCTTTACTATTATTATCTAAGCCTAAAGGCTATCTATAAGGATACTATAGGCGTAAGAATAGTCTTAATAATTAGTTATCTCCTTATTAGCTTGATTAGACTCGTAATACTTGATAGCTATAAGAGAGAAGGCTTTGAAATTCATTATACTAGTAATATTAAGCTCTATATTATATTTCTAGATAATCTTCTTATAAAGGGCCTTTAGAATTCCCTCTAGAAATCAAAGAGCTTGGGTATAACCTTCTAGTAAGTGATTATTTATTAAGTACTAAGAGGAAGTAGAGTATTATTAATAAAACTAATATAAGTTAATTCCCTTAGTATAGCCCTTCTTCTTCTAGGCCTCTATAAACCCTCGAGTTCTCGTTATTTAGTAAGTATCCTCCTCTTAATACTCTTGGTATAAGATAACTCTAAGGGTAGCCTAGTCGTTAGAAACCTACTCCGGTATTATATGAATATACTAAGTAATAGTTATATAGTAGTACTAGGGAAGGCGAGTAACTATAGCTAAACCGAGGATATAGTAGTCTCTATACTAGCCTTTATATTAGTCCAGAAACTCCGTGATATTAGGTCCTTAGAAATAGGGCATTCCTGGGGTAATAGTAGATAGTATAGCCTATATAAGACATATAGTCTAACTATCTTTAATAGAGAGGTCTATAGGCGGTGTGGGTATAATAAGAGGAGCGCCTACCTAGGAGTAAGTAATAGGATTCATCTTAATATCGAGGCTAGAGCTCGAGGAATTAGTTATTATAGCGTCTAGACTATAGACAAAGACTTATATGATAAAGAGGACAAGTAATAATAATAATAAATATAACTCTATAATTAGAAGTAAGGTAACCTTAATAGCTTAAGTAATTATAATAGCTTAAGTAATTATAATAGAGAGAGTTATAAGAAGGTATAGTAAGTTTGGATTTTGTAGTAGTTACTTGGTTTCCTAGAGAGGCCGTAATATAGGGGAAATTGTCTTAATTCTAAGGGCTAGTCCCGGGAGCTCAGGAAATAGGTTTTCTATATAAAATAATTAAGGCGTGGTTTTCTTAAGTCTTTATGTAGGGAAATGCTATATATAGGAGTATTTATAGTAGTTTCTATAAGCTATTCTCTTAGTATAGGCTAACTCTACCCCGTGTCCCCTAGAATGAACCATAGACTCCTCATTAAAATAAGCTAATATAAAGGAGTCCCTTTACCGCCTAATAATCGTATATATATTACAGACAAGCGTAATAATAATATTAGTTATCGAAAGGTATAACTAAGGAAATAGTTTCGCGAACCGCTCTATCCACAGGATTAATATAAAGGAACGCGCTTCTATAACTATAAATAGATAAGCTTAATAGCTAACTAACTAGTATTCTAACTTCAGAAAACTCATATAACTAAAACTAGAAATACGCAAAAGTAACTAAGAGTAACTATACCCTTAGGGTCTAGGAGATGCTTATATAATCCAAAAATACTAACCGTCGAGATTTAAATCTTCCCTAGGTCACTAATATAATAGGTATTTAATTATTATATAGATTTCGGACTATATATAGGCGTTAAATACGTAGGGGGGGTAGATTAGGAGGTAGGAACTTAAATAATAGAAGTAGTACTCTAAAGACTCTTAGTACTAGTAGTATAGTAGTAATAAGGATTAAAAATAAGGAGCTTAAAAGGTTAATGTATTATCTGAACTAATTATACGTATGAACGGAAGTCTTATGTAACCCTCTAACTAGCGCCCGTAAGCCTAGAAAGCAAGACACGTGACGGTAGTTACTAGATATGAGATAAGACAAAAAACCCCACCATAGTATAAGGCCTATAAATATAGCGCATTGGCCCTGTAGTGGCCCTGTAGTATTGCCAAGGCCCTGGACCCACTATTATCGATGGAATTATCAATGGGCTCGCTTAATAGCTAGGCCCACTTTTATTAATGGAATTATAAATAATTGTATTAAATACTAGCTAGTCTACGTTATATAATAGACTATTAAATAGAAATATAATAGTATAGTGATAATAGTCTACTTTTATACTAATCTTTACACTAATTAGTTTATAATTAGACTAGAAAGTGAGATGTTTATATGATAGGGCTCGCTCAATAATTAAGCCCACTTTTATGAATAATAATTATCGATACTGATCGACTTATTGATCGACTTATTGATCGATTAGCCGATAATGATTACTAATCAATAATCGCGATCAATGATTTATCAGAGCCCACACTGAACTATTGAAGTGGTGTTTAGACATAGTCCCACAACACGCTGGACCTTGGAGCTACTAGACTGCCACGTGAGAAACTCCCGAAACCATTCTTCATGGCAAGAATTTATGTCATATTCACAAGGTAGTCAGCGTTATATCGATAAACTTCTGTATTTTGTGGAAGACAATTATCTCAGCCATTACTTCGATCAGTACCAGAAGGGTAGAGGTAATTATTCTTCCAGCTTCCCTGCCCTATCTGACTTTGTACCCTGTCAAGCAGAAACAATTATTGCATCAAGACAGCCAGACTTCCCAAAGCCAGTTCTGCGACAACTATACCTACCCATTGAATGTTAAGTGAAGCCAATGCCCCGTGGCTTTAAACCCAAACGGAAGTTGCCTTGCATCGGAATCTTGCATTGCAGCAGCTGCGGAACTTCCTGATTTCCCGCCAAGAGAAAGTAATGCAGGTTGAATAAGACATGGGTGTCTAAAAGGGTTAGATCTATCTTCGCACGTGAAATGCCTCGTTAGGCACCGACCAGAGCGGCTGAGGTGGAAGCGGCTAAAATAGCCTTTGGCTTGGTTTAGCTAAGACCCTGCTGGCAACTGCCGAAGGAACAGACTCTCAGCTACAGCCGATGCCCACCTATCCCTGCAAAGGGATAGGTGAAAGACGCATATTCTCGCGTCCTGACCCCTTTCCAGAAAATGCTCGCCTACCGCTAGCCAGCCACCTAAGCCCTACGACGGTACGTGTTACGATATAGCGCAAGTTTTACTACTACTGCGGTATAGTATTGATCAGCTGGAAGGAATGCATGGTTCGATATTGAGGGGCTTTTTCGAGTTCTACAGAGCGGGGGCGGGGTAAGATAAGAAAAAGCTCCCTCTGCAGTGGCTTTTTGCGTCCGATCTCAACACATATCAATTTCGTTCTTTGGTGCCTGCTGGACCAAAAATAGGTAGGAAACGTGGCATGGCCGGGCATAGAGGGCATTCTCCTCGCTGCAGCAACCAATTTTGCATGTGCAACACTACCGTCTAAAGAAAACCTATTGGTTTACAGAGTGGTGGAAGGATTTTTTGGGATACGAGGTATCTGAGCATCTAAGACCGCCTCCAGCTAAGCCCACTTGTCTTGCACAATTCAATTGATGCGCCAAGGCTATATTCTCTCGGTCTTCGTTCTCGAGATTATAGATAGACACCGTTCGACAAAGCTCAACTTATTTTGAATCTTGAACTCACTTCTCAGACAATCGTTGTTTTGCATCCCCAAACGACAACATGAAGATCTCATCCATTCGGCACCTGCTAGGACTGCTGCTCCTAGCAGTGATTGTCACTGCACAGATTCCGTTCCAAATGGTTGGAGAAATCAACACGTATGTACAGCTGTACGCGTTAAGTGTACTGGAAGCTGACCATGAAATACTCAGAGTTACTTTCGGAGCTGGAAACGCTTTGACAGGTGGTACAATGACACTTGATGGTTTAAAAATTACGATACCCGATAACTGTCTTGTTACACTGCCTGCCATATATGCTTCTTGGCAAGAATTGAGCGCGCCAGGTGCCATGCCTGGGTTTGGTTCACCTGGTGTGACATGGGCCGCAACCGTTAGACATCCTTGGAAAGATTAATTTCCTGACTTCAATTCTAACATTCACAAGGTTCAAGGGAATGTCGTCAATGGCGCTTACATCGCCGGTCTGGTCTTCATCGCTCAGAACCCGGCCCAGGTCCTTCAAGGCACCATTGCTTCTATCGATACGGCGACTGGACATTTCACTGTTACCTCGGCCAATGGCCCACTCAATTGTATTATTAATGATCCCACAGGATTCTATACCGGCATACCATATACCGATGCCCCTCTCTGGACCTGTGATCCTAACAACCCTAGTATTCACGCCCAATCCGGCTTTCCAGTATGCATACCTACGAGCCAGAACACAAAGACCTGCCCGCCAACTAACCGTCCACAAAATGGAGGCGTACCACTTACACAATTGTATGTGGACTTTGAATAGTACCTATTTAAGATAACTAATGATGGGTCATAGTACCTTCAGCGCACCACCTGTCGCAGCAGGCCAACCAGACCCTATGTTGCTAGTCCCCCTTGCCGTCGGTGATTTCGTCTCCTTCACTGGTACCAAAGTGGGCGGTCTTCTGGCCATCAATGCGCTTACGGCCAATCTTGGAATTTACACTGCACCCGGAACTAAACCCGCTTATGTCAACTGCGAGTCCGTCCAATACGGCGTTGCCAGTGCCAGACCTGGCATCGAGGTTGCTGAGACCCGCGCTGTGGTCTTCGTAACTGACCCATCGACCACTCTCCAGTGGTTTGCCATGGACGTCGATCCCTGCAATGGCACAGTCACCGAGCGAAACATCATGCTCCTCCAACCTAGCCAGGTTGCGCCCCTTGGCCGCTCTATATTCCGCTTAGGCAAGACCTTAATCTCGCCTGTCACATCGCAGGTCGGCTTCCGCCTGTCAACCGGCACCATCACCACTGGCAATGGCCTCATCGCAGGCCAATTCATCCAGCCCATTTTCAACTTCATCTTCCCTGAAATCCTCGCATTCGGCGACGTCCCCTTCACGCTCAATTTCGAGATCATTCCCTTCCTCGCGCAGGGCAGCGGGCCCTACACCCCTGGAAACCCTGTTGGCCCCGCGCCCATCAACTGCCTCCGCATCGGCCAGCTGAACCCCTGGCCCGGCGCGACCGCACCTGCCCCCACGAACTGCCCGAACCCGTGCGCCTTCCCGTCCGCCGCCCCGTCCGCGACCTCCTCCGCCGCCGCCGCTCCCGCCTCTTCGGCACCCGCTCCCCCAGACCAGATCCTCAGCGCGTCCGGCACGCTGTCCCAAGCCCGCGGCGTCGTCACGCTGAATGTCGTCGCTCAGGTCAACAATCCTAACTCGATCCTCTCGGTGTCGGTGCAGGGCCCGTCGCCTATTGCCCCGCAGATCATGATCAAAGGGACCACTGTCGCCGGCGGCGTTACGAACTGGAGCCTTGCGGTTTCTATCAAGGCGAACAAGCCGACTGGAATAACAGTGACATCGTCGGGCGGTGCCCCGGCGGTATCGAGGGCGGTTTAAGTTCGCGGACGGGTCCCTAGTAGGGAGTGGTTGCTGCTTACGATGGTACGTATGTTTTGGCCCCTGTCGACGGGGGGGTGCAACTTCAACACCACGTAACTCATGTAGTTTTGGACGAAAAATAATTATAAAAACATGTATATGCTCCTTAAGACTAGGTAAATATAAGAATATATGTTTCCTAGAAATTTTGGATTATTATAGTGGCATTACTAGGAAGAGCTGCGACCCCTACAAAAAAACAGGGACCAAAACATACCAGCTGTACCTCCGTAGTATTGCTGATATTGTTGAACTAGCTAGCTTTAGCTAGCATCCATTCCTTCCACCAAGGTTCAACCACTAGTCAGTTCGTTCTATTACTGGATATTACTTACGTACAGACACACTAATCGCTCGATTAGTATTACCATACGATTACGTTCATTAAACCTACGTTCAGGAATCAGTGTGGTAATCGTATCACCACCAGAATGCGGGGTAAATCTCATGGTGCGTGTGACGGCTGGCACCTCCACATGATCCGCCAGGGGCTAGGTATCAGGAGCCAGGGGCGAAACGCGGGACTAAGCTGGGGATCTTGGCAATACACTATTAAAGGTCGAGGGACCCCTCCCTTCTTTGCCCCTTAGCTTAGTATTTTCAATACATGAGATTCTTTGAACCTTGAGCCTCGACCATTGCATTGATCTCGCCGTCACAGTGCGCTGGGAATCAGGAATATAGCTATGGAAGTCATTCCCTTAGTTTTTATAGGGGCACACTCCTGTAATTAGTCATTCTACAGATTATCAACCTTCAATATATCGATTTTCCACATATAAATCAATTCTCCATTCCGACAGATATGTAATAGCAATATGCTACCCTCGTTATCTATTCAGGTTACTAGTTATTTTAATAATAGTGTTCTCTTTGCTCTATATTGGAATCACTGGAATAGAGTGTTAGTTGTAGTCGCAGCATAGTAATGAATAGGTTGCCATAAAGATCAGTGGGACATAAGTTCCCTATTTATGCTCGAATAGCTTATAGTGTGATGACGTGCTTTCAGGGGTTAAGAGAGTGATGAAGAATCTGTAGTATTCCGTCTTTACGAGGATTCTAAACTATAGAAGAAAGAGAAGAGAATCAGGAGCTCTGCTCCTAGCTATATAATCCTTAGCGCGGGTTCCCCCTGGGTCCTAGCCGAGCCGCGCCTGTACACCCCCTTCCTTGAGCTCTGGATTTGGCCCAATTAATTAGTCGGAAGTCAGCGCAAGGCATCCCAAAGATTCTCACGGGCTATAAATGACCTCCCTTTAACTATAATCTCACTTAAAGCTCCGACATCCCTATTTATAGTATAAAGTATTATACGCGCGCTTATATAACTTACTTTAAAACCCCTCTTTTTTAGTAGTAATAAATCTATATTATATAAGGATATTTTACTCACCTAATAGAATATTAATTTATAACGAATTTAATACCTATAATAACCTAATAGACTAATATAGTACTATAGTATAGGCTAGTATAAGAGATTATTTAGTTACTAACTTAAAGATTTTTTAGAAGAACTATTACTAGAACTATATAATAGTAGAGAAGTTAGCTAGTTCTCAAAACTACTATAAGTTAATAGAACTATATTAAAATTAACTAAGGGTCTAAGCTTAAATAGTTATATAGTATTACTTAATATAAGCTCCCTTTCCTTAAAGTAAATTAGGAGGTCTATTAAGTTTAGTTATAGAAATCCTAAAATCAAATTAATATTACTTAACTCGAAATCATATAATATAAAGTAAATATTATCCTCTCTTTAGTTATTTATTATATCCTTAGTAGTAATTCCTAAGGCATAATTCCTATATAAATAAATCTAGTTCTCGTCTAGTATTACTAAGAGAGTTACCCTATAGTACTAATATAATCCTTATCTCTAATACTAATCTCCTCTTTTTATAGTTTACTTCTATACCTAAATCTACTAATACTCTAACCTTATACTCCCTCTTCTTTATCTTAATAATAACTTTAATTACTATCTTTATTTCTAGGGGTTCTTTCTCTATAGTATAAACGAGTATAACTACTATAAAGCGCCTCTATTTCCTAGTTTCTTTAGCTTAGAGCACTTATATAACTTATAGCTTAGTTTATTATAGTTATAGTAAGTAGGTTTCACTTAATTAAAGTAAGTAATTTTAAGAATAATACTTATAAGTATAACTAATTCTAATAAGTAACTCTAATTATATAGACTAATCTATACTTATTTCTAAAGCTTAGTATATATCCCTATATACTCCCTAGTACCCGAATAAATGAGTTCTAATTCTTTACCTAATTAGGAAGTGTAATCTAGTACTCTAATACTCTATATAAACCTTAACTAAACTAGGAAACTATATACGGGACGCTATATGCCCGCTCGTGCTTCGTCACGTGTACTCCCTATACGTTTACCCCTCACAAGTTATTAAGGCCTAAAGGGGCTATAGGGATAATATAGGTGTATATTAATATAATATAAAGGAATAATAGTGCCCTAAGGGCGGGGAAATAGCTATATATAAGGCTTGTGTAGCTAGTGCGTAGCACGTGATATAAGTATCCTAAGAAACATCTTTTATAGCTAGTAATTAGGTATAAGACAAGTAGTCCTTTATTAACGTAGGCTCTTTTAAGCTAGGACTATAAGTTCTAAGAATACCTAATAGGCCTTAAACTAGCTCTAGTAGCCGCTATTTATGACTAATATCTTGAGTAATTGGATCGAGGCACCTATAGGAGTAGACTACTACTAGTATACGGAGCTCTATAACTAGTCTTAATACTATAGCACTAACTTCAGATAGTCGGTTTATCTAGCCAAAAGGAGATTCCTGGATCTAAAGGAGTGAAGATTTAGATAGCTACTACTTTTTAAGACATAATATGACCCTTCGACTAACTATAATATCCTCCACTTTGTAATTCCACTTGTTGAGATACTGGGCTGCTAAATAAACACCCTTTTACGAGTCCTGATCTCAATCCAATTAAGAAGTGCTAGAGGGCCATGACCATGAAGCAGTTATTGTACCGTCGCAAAATCCAGCCGACAAATGAGATAGAAATGGCTAATGCAATGATAGAGGAATGGGATAAGCTTAATCGGGAATGGATTAATGGGTTAATTCCAGAGCAGAGACACTAGATAATTGAGTTTGTGGCACGTAGAGGCTGGATGACAGCTAATTAAATTAATTGAGGTGGTTTGCAATTATTAAATGTGAGGTGTGTGCACAGACTTATGGTGGTGGGTTCGTTACACTCGGCCCTGCCACTATGGGGTGCAACGAATAGTGTGATGACTTCTTGTTCTTCAATCGTCACGCCTCGGCGCTAATGGAGACGTCTGTAAGTGTGTTCAAGAGGACTCAGGTATAACCTCTGTCCCCCTCGGTTTCTACTAGTTCTGAGAAGCCGACATCCTGCCAGGGCTGGCATTTTGTCTGTGGAGATAATTCTGCTCACTGTCTCGGTGCTTGTCTTCCAGATCTGTTGCTCTACAGGGAGGAGGTGGAGCTCTATATCCAGGGCCGGACTTGATGTTGCCTTGTATGCTCCTCCGATAATCCTGGTCGCATTCGGTTGAAGCCTTGTCAGGGAGTCAATGGTCTGTCTCGTGTATCCTTCTCCACGTTCTTGGGCAACGGAACATGCCGAGCAGCCCTTCAACATCTGAGGGGCGACGACCGCTTAAATTCAATCAGGGATTACTTTGTTGGGCCAGAAAATATTACACCGGCTGTTTATAATTGGGGTTTGCATTCTTTGGGGAGATTGAACATCGGTGGCGCTAATGCTGGGAGAAGGACTGCCATTTGAGAATTATGACACTGAGGCTTCTATGACACGCGCAATGCTATTCAAGTGATATGTTTTTAAAAGAGTCAGCAACTACCAGCTATCAGTTAGATGAAATAAGTTAAATGCGAACTAGAATTGTTGCAAAGAACAAAATCGAATTGCTATTCAATTCCTAACAGAACTCCATGTGCATTTCCAATTTCATCTCCTGCTTATCCGCTTAATTTTATCCAATCTCAAGCACCATAATTGCAGCACTGATAATTGCTTGGTCCTGGACAATGATTCGTTACAAAGACACTTTGCGGAATGCCAGAACATTCATTGTTCGTTCCTGTACGTTTGTCAGTTCCCGATTGCGGGTCCCCCAAAATTACTTACCGGTCCAAGTACAAAAGCTCGAAGAATCAATACAGCCGCTTATAAAGCAGCACTTGATGTTCGATGGGTCATTAGGGCATGCGCCACTCTTATAGGTGCCTCCGTTGCTTGTGCAGGTGGAGGTTGAGAGGCAGATGCTACATTATCAAGCTGGTCAGTTTGAGTTAGAGGGCCTAAGTGGTGAGACTTGGGTTGTCAAAGATGAGGGAGACTTAGGGGAGATTGATACATACCCGCGGACATTTGCACTTCCACTGCAGTGACCATTTACCGCAGCGTAGGCCTGAAGGGAAAAGAGAACAGTTGGGAGGATGGTGGTGAGTTGCATAGCAAATGTCTTGAAGGATGTTGGCCTTGTATGCCTCTATCAAATATATGGAGAATAAAGTTCAAATGAAATCAGAATATCGAAAGGATGAGAACCATCCTTTAAGAAAGCAAAGATTGTGATATTTATAGAAGCTCAGAATACAGCCTCTCCTCTTTCGGTGCAGTGCGCTACTGATCCTACGCCAAGGCGGCAAAACACAGGAACAGGAGCCAGTTAGGATGGACTGCGGGGAAACTGGGCAAACAACGTTTGAGTAGGCCCGAATCACTTATGCATGCATTGTTGACGCGCAGGTAATACGGTGCAACTTAGGCCGATAGTATGGTGAGATAGTGTGTAATGTTGAATTATCTATTATGTTATCTCAGTAAACGCTTCATTCAGCAACTGGATCATCCTGGTACCCTTCTCAGTTATTGACATATTCTATCTATAAAATTAACTATGCAGAACGCATGTGACACGTCTGTTTTCTTTTGGAAACCGAAATTAGACCAGAGAACCTCACGCTAAATGCGAGCACCCTCCTAGACGTAGATACTCCCACCTAAGCAGATCGAGGTCCAACTTGGACACCTGGTCACCGAGCAAGGAAATGGACCGAGGTAAGCGTAGAGAAAACGAGCTAAGCATTTTTAGGCAGTCTGAAAGGGGTGGCGTGTTCCCATACTCAGCTTCCTCTACTGCTAGCGTATGCTATCACGGTTCATAAAAACCAAGGGCTTACCCTACCTAAGGTAGTTCTGCATTTAAGTCAAATAGAGTACTGCCTTGGCCTGATGTGTGTAGCTGTATCGCGGGTGAAGGTCTTAGACGGGTTGTTATTCGAGGGACCCTTTGACTTCGACCGTTTTAAGAGGGCACAGACAGTTGTGTCTCAGGACCGGAACTTATACTATATATTTAGAACCAATCAACTGTTGTAGTTAACCGGCTGAAAAGAGCCTTCGAATGTAGTGAGGCCTAGGGGTTTGGGGCACACCCCCATAAAATGCCCCCTATAAAAGAGAAAGCTACGCTTTTACCTCCCGGAATTATCCTATTTGCGGCCCCTAGTATATCCTTCTGCCACTATTACGAATAGTCTAAAAGTTGAACAGGATTCAGATCTAACCGGTAGTGCGACTTGAACGGATTCGGGCCTCAATTCAAGACCTAATCTACCTAGAAGACCTAGAGCCCCTTCGTCACTTCAGATTCCCTCCCTGGAACAAAGTAACGCCATACACAATCGACATAAGCCCGCTACCCAAGGACGAAGCCGCTCTAGTACATGATATTCTTCCGTCGAGATGTCTTGAGCTCCAGAGACATCCTGCCAGACGAAAAATTCAGTGAAGAGCAAATCCTCAGCTTGGGCGACTGACACATCAAACTGAATCCACTTGTTGAACTGAGGTCACGTGGGTAGCAATGTAAACTGGTTCTACAGTGGTAAGTAGCCTGTATATATAGGCCCTGAACCCCTTAGATCAGGTGCTATAAACCCCTATCTAGCTGAGCTTTCAGCTATGTCGGCATCGCCGATATTCAGCTCTACAGGGGCTTCAGCCCCTATATCGGTGTCCTCGATATTCAGCTCTATAGGGGCTCCCAGCCCCTATAGGTAGTCTCAGGGGCCTTAGACACCTAATTCCAACACAACTTCTAGGAGTCAGCATTCACGTGATGAGATGGACAACCCGGAGGGTTTCATCCCAAGTTGGGAGAAAAGAATTACCTGTTTGTTATGTGGCAAATCTACTGGCACTGATCCCAGATTCGATGAGCCATTCCATGACGGCATCAGTGGTTGATTAGGACGGAGTGAAGAAGTCCACGACCTCTTCCGGTGTCATGTCTCCCGTAGTTTTCAGATCCTGGTGTTGAGCTTGCATAGGAATTAGCGCTTAGTCCATCTCTTATTGCCAATTCCAATGCTTGCATTTCCATGAGCTTGTCATGGTCGGCTTCCAAGTTGCCCTGCTTCAAGCCGATGCGCATGGGCAAGATCTCAGTGTCTGGTACCTTTGACCTCTTCGTCCAGTGTTGTTCTCATCGAGGTAAATGACGTTCGTGAAGCCTGTGGGGGGCAGGAAATTCATGCTTCGTCCTCATTCCTGTTACTTCGTGTGGGAAATGGCTGGCCACAGCCTCGAGGAAGAGGCCGCTGGCGAGAATTGCCACAAGAGATTAGAGCAACATGATGCATCGCTTTCTTCAGGTGACAATTGCATGAACAAAGCACTGTTTAGCATGTAATTAGGCTTTAAATATAAGGGTAAAGTTGATGCGGATTGAGATGTCTAAAGTACAAGATGTGTGGTTTAGCAAAGGGTTTATATGCCTCTATAGCTAGGCTAACCTAATAGGGAGAATCACGTGTTTAGCAACTGACATCAGGTCGCTTTGCGCGTGGGAGTAGTGAAGAGTAACAGAGGCAACGTCTTCTTGCAGTGAAGATCCCAAGCAGGAGGAAGGAGCCATCCTCGTATATAAATTCCGACAACGTTGATTCTGCACGACTCCAACCAGCCCCAGCACGAAATCCGGAAGGATTGTTCAATCTTGTTGACATCCATCTCCTTGCTCTGGTTCGCTCGTTCGCTGGAATCGCGCTAAATACTAGGTGCGGATACTGGAAGCTTGACAGGAGACTAGCCATTGAAGAAAGCCGTGCCCCTGAAGATATCTCGCTTAACACCCTGTAATGGCAACTTGCAGTTAAGATTAGGATGATCGCCCGCCCGGTCGGGGCACTAACAGGCACTTCCGGTGCAGCCTACAGTGACTTGGCTGCAGTCGGGGCAACCACTGAAACGACCTTCTCTATGCGGCTTAGACATCACCTACCACCAGTGGTTGAAGGAATTGACGCACGGTTCACGTTTGGCCGAGCCACCAAAACTTGGGTGAGGAATAAATTTACTTAATATTCGAGATAGCTACCAGAGACAGGAAATATCCTTTCTAATACATTGAGTAGAGAGTATAGAATAACTTTCGTATTCTGGGTTTCAAGTTATTCGGATGAAGCCTGGAATTTCTGTCCAATCTTGAAAGTGCTGACTTTTGCTGAGGATTTGGTGTTCTCGGTTGACCCCGTGCGTCAATTCCTTCATCCACTGGTGCACTCCCTCTTTCGCGCGGACACACCAAGGCATAAGAAATTTACCATGCAAATCAACTTTCCGTTGGGATGAAAATAGCGCCAAGACAACCCTGTTGTTGGCTCGTGGCGCTGCGAGGTGAGAGGGTGGAAGACATGTCCCAAAAGTGGGTGAGATTTCGAAATGAGGCGGGCACCAGGCTAGGCTCTGCCTACAGCTCTTAACCTTAATGCAGGCTCCCCTTTCGAAACCCCACATATTTTTCAACGTCTTCCTCCCTCTTTCCACTCACGAAACCTTCCCACCGAAAGAACAGTCCACCAAACTCATCCAGTTCATTAGGGGAAAAAAGGCAACAACGTTTCACCTCTTCCCTAACCCACCGTTTCTCCATGGTATCACCGAGCGTGCGACTCGACGTACCTGATTCCCTGGCCAGGGAGGAGGCCCAGAGGATTAAGCGGATTCGCTGTCACCATTGAAGGATTAGAACTACGTAGAGTTGTATCCAACCCTACTGATGCACAGGACAATGTCAATCGAGCGAAGAGCCATAGTGGGGCAGTTGATTGTGGACTGAAGAAGTTGGAGGCGGTGCATGTTGTTGGTGGCGATGAGCCGACGACTCGACGAGGTTGTTTCTGCGGCTGGACACGCAGAAGAAGGTGAGTGCTCAAGCGCAGGGGCTTGGTGGTGGTAGTGGAGGGGGTTTGGGTGCCAGGCTAGGAGCTGGGAGTATATTTCAGATTTTTTTTTGTCAGGCAGAGAAGAACAGGAATTGTTGAGAGAGAGAGAGAGAGAGAAGATAAGAAAGCGGCACTTCAAAAAATAGATAGGAGAGGATGAGGTTGTAGGGAAGGGCGAGGGGACCTTCCAGGGCTATGCGCCTTCGTATGCATGGTTACTAGTATCGTCCCCCACTACAATCAATGGTATAGAGGAGTGTTGGGAGACTACGCTTGAAGTGGAGAAGAGGAACCAAGGGAGTGGTGAGTGGAGGGCGCCGGGAGAGGTTGTGAAGTGTGCAGGGAGATAAAATGTTGTACATTGAGTCTAGGAAGAAAGGGTTGTGATGAATGGAGACATTTTGCTTTTCTTATATTTGAAGACGCGACATTAAGGGATTTTACTAGAAGGATGATGGATATTTACTGCTTTGTTAAATCTGCCTATTCACTAACCTATATTTCCCCACAAATTCTCCAGGTAATTGAAAGATATAAAGTTCACTCTTTAAGCAGGGCAGCTTTCTTCTTTCCACTTACCTTCCACTACGAATTTGTACCTCAACCTAAACAGTAACGGAAAATGGCCAACAGAACACCACCCTTCTGTTGCTCCCAGATCTTCGCCCAGCCCCCTTCCACACACAAGAATACTACCCCCGCTCCTATACCTGCCTTCTCGATTTTCTCGCCCTGGCCATCTCCCTCCCAGCTGGTCAGCCACTACCTACAACCCCTATAAAGCCATTGACAGAACACGACTTCGTGATCCGTCTGTGCAAAGGGAACACCGCTCCTATACTCGGACCGAATCAATGGGGGGCTGCGCGATATTTCCTCCCTGACCCATCCGTCCCAGGCGGTCTGGTAGAAGTACTCCATGTTGAGAGCGGAAGCCGAGGAAACGATTTAGATCACCTCAGATGGTTTCTGAACGAAGGAGGTGGAAAGTTCGGCTGCTTTATGTACTTGGAAGATGTATGGATGACTGTTCTCTGTCCTGTGCACGGAGATTCTGTTTGGTTTCTTCAGTTTTGGGTCAAGGGCCCGAAGGATAATGAGGAACTCGAGGAGGTGAGCAAGAGGGTTACGGATAGGAGGAATCAAGAACCTGGATTTGTTGAGGGTCCGTTTTCGAGCAAGTTTTTTGAGATGATGGGGATTCCGAGTCCACCGCAGCAGTCAAACAGAAGTCCAAATCGGGACGAAGACGAACCGAAGCCGTATGCTTTTGGAGGTGTGGGAGGTGGCGGCGTCGATGAATGGCGTGGTCAGGATGAGAAGGAAAAAACTCGGTTTCAGGACCGCCGTCGCCGTGAATTGGGTCTTCTACCAAACTTGCCAGTGGGATATCAACAATCGCGGAGCATTCCTCCAGGTATGCCTCCTCCAAAATTTCTTCGACAACAGAGACTGTTTGGACATGCAACACCAGACGCTCCCGTTTTTCCTCATACCCTCTGGGCTGATCGTAAGCCAGCTCAGTATGGGCGGGGAGAATTTTGGCTGCCGCATAACAGAGCTGGACCTCAGCAATTGACCCCGAATCGCCAGCTAGACGGGATCGAGGAAGCAGGAGATGGAACGACGGGTGGCAATCAGACTCAACCAAAACGACCACCATTTCAAGGCACCGAACTGCAGCAACGGGATCCCGCTCTTCGGGAACCACAGACTCCTCAATCATTCGATTTACGTCTCCCACCTGGCTTCGGTTTTGGAGACCTTCATCAAAAAACAAGCGCAGCTCCTGCGACAAATGATCTCAATCCTTGGCAGACACCGGAGCTCCACTCCCCACAGCCAGCTCGGCACTTCCAAGGAGCAATAGAAATGTGGCAGAGTCCCGAACCTCGTCCAGAACTGCTGGCTCGGCCCTTAGGCTTCCATGAACAAGATGAGCAAGGATACGGAGGAGAACCACATGGAGTCCATCGACCCTTACCACCCTTACCGCCAGCCCTTTCATACCCGCAAGCTCATACCCCTCAATCAACGACAAAGATGGCGGAGGCTGGGAGGACATCACCGATAAAGGCCCTCTTTCTTTCAGCTTGCCGGGTCGCGCACCACCGTCTCGCAGCGAGTATTGTTCTCCCGAACTTCCTTCTATTACGGAGGCAGAGCGACTTGATAAGGCTGGTGCAATCGAAGTCGACTCAATGCTCAAGAATCCGACCCAGACGCCCCGTCCACAACCTCCGGTGAGCGGAGGTGGGGGTGGAGGTACTTCTGGCCCTATGAGAGATACCATTGTAGCTGGTGCATCGGCGTATGCTCCTCCTACTGGCAACACGAGTGGCTTAAGGCCTATTCAGCGGTGGACATGGGATGCTGGGACCAAGCAGTGGCGCGCATATTGGGTCTGGCGTTTGTAGCGGGGAGGCCGCATGCGTCTGAATGGAGGGTAACGAGGATATTTTGGGAGAGAATGGCTTCGTCTAGCTTGTTGGCGGCTTTGGATGTCTTCAAACCCGCAGATAGTGAAGGAAGGGAAGAGAAGACTAGCCAAATACTTTACCCCTGTGGCTTAGTAATGAAGAGATAAAGATTTGACGGTTTTCCGCCTTGATCAAGTCTTACACCACCTCATCTCCTCAACCTTTTTCTAACCCAACCTCCCTTAACACCCCCTCAGCCAACCCTAAGCCCGTCCCCTTATTATCTCCGCCTCCAAGCCGGACATGCGAATTTCCCATTTCCACTCCACAAAAGGAGAACTCTGCCTCTAGGCTGTACGGACACTTTGTTTTACTAAGGTTTCATCTAGATCGCTTTCGTAACATGGTTTATGTAATTCCTAGTCGCTGCACTTCCATCCTCCTTCACATCCGACTTCGTCCGCAACACCAGGTCTTGGACGGGGCCTCGGCGCTCTGGCCACGCCATTTCGCTCGCGTCGCTGTACCCCAGGCTTCGACATCCATACATACACGCAATGGATAGCGATCTCTCACTCTCAGTCGATGCGCCCAGCGGCGGAGGCTGCGCCGATGTCTTGGCGCCGTTTTCATGACCATGCCAATACCGACCCGTGGCATCCATGCGTCGTGATGGGTCTGCAATGTTGACGAATTCGAGGGCGTTGTAGTTTGCTTGTGCACGGCATCGGGCCATAATGATATGGGATGGTTCTCCTCACTCCTGAGCCCCTCCTGCCAAGAAACCATGCGTGCGTTGCTGAAGCTGAGATTATTGCTGGAACTGCTTTAGCCACAGTTGTATAACCAAGGACAGTAGCTAGCTGTCCTCGCCCTCAATTCATCCAGAAAGGATGTTTCTTGACATTAAGAGATGAGATGCGGGTATGAAAGAGTAGAGTGATCACTGATCAGCGTACTTGACGACGCCAAGAGATTGTTGGCCTTGTCGGAGGCGTCTTCCCCTATGCAGGGAGGCCCTTCTTCATGTATCGAGGTACCTATGACGAGGATACGGCAATCACCGTGTAGCACAGTCAAACCAATCAACTCGTCCGCGTGAAAAACACGAAAGGCAAATTGAAGGAAGTGATTGATCGTCGGCCTCAATGTTGTGATCGGGTGGCTTTAGCGTCACCGACCCTCTCTCTGGGGGGACGAGGAACTCGGCATCGGCGAGTTATAGGGAGAGTAGTGTGTCCTGGTAACTGAATCAGATTCGAAGGCTGAGAGGAGACTTCCTTGAAACGAATACTGCACACTGTGGTTGGAAGAATAAAGCAAAAACTTGGAAAGAACGGCGCTGCGAGGAATAAGGGATATGGAAGTCTGCAGAGAAATGAGGACAGAACCATGTGAAACATCAACGCACTGTTTGCTCCATTAATCCAAGCTCAAGATACCGCTCCTTTTATTTACCCCTGTCCGAAAACGCCAGATGCCCAGATCCATATGTGCATCTCCCCTCAAAGATATCCAAACAAAGCACCCCCCACCAATACCACCGGTATCCAAGCCAGCTCGCCCATTCCCTCCCCTCTCCACGTGGACGCCATCCCCGTATTATTATAAAGCAGCGCCGGCGTCCCAGTGACATTAACCTTCTCATCCACACCACACACAACCTTGCACCCCGGCGTGCCCTTCCTCTTCTCCAGCAAACCCCCAACACCACGCCCATCCCTTTTGCTCGTCCCACCATACGTCCCACTCGTATTATACACCACCTCCATCCACTGAATCTGCAAGAACGCCTCATCGTAAAGACTCATATTCCCCGTCCACCCGCCCCCATCACTCCACATATTCATTATCAAACTACTCGGATCCCGGGGAGCCTGGAAGCCAACCTGCGCCACCTTCAGCCCATTCACATACCAAGTCGTCACCTTCGGCATCCAATCCAACCTATACGTATTCCACAGCGTCCAATCCCTGATCCCAGGATTCGTGGAATTAACAGTTGCTTGAGGGTATGGATTACCGTTCTTGTCGTTGGAGGGTTGGTTTGTGTATTGTACCATGTCTCGTGGTCCGCTGGTCAGGATCTCGATGTCGGCTTCTTGGATCAATTGCGCGTTGTCGTTGGACAGGTAGGTGAACATGCCTGCGCAGGCGCCGGGGGAGCCGATTACGCGGGCGAGGAAGCGGGCGGAGAGGTATTGGAAGTTCTTTTCGTTGGAGTCGACTTCTGCCGCGGATTGGAAGTCGGGGAGACGCTTGGTGCGGAGGGTTAGGTAGGAGGTGTAGTCGGGGGAGGAGTCGTTGCTTTTCTCTGCTTTTGGTAAGCCAATTGGGATGGGGAGGGGAAGGGAGGGAGAGGTACCGATGTAGACGTTGTTTGGGGAGTTGATCATTAGGATGGTAGCATCTGAAGATCCCCTACTGTCGCTGTTATTCCAGTTCTGGGTTGTCCAATCGCCTCTCCACGCGTCGCTGATGAAGTAATCCGAGGTTGCGAATGCAGCGGTTGCATTGATCTCGCTGGAGATGGCTGCTGGGGGGTTCGCCGCGGTGGCGATATTTCTCCAGTCGTGAAAGCGATGGTATGTGAAGTATCCGGCCGAAGAGCCATTGGTTCGAAAGCAAGAGCATTCGTTGCCATTGTCTGTTTGTGCGGAGGTGAGTCGTAGGTTGGAGAATAGCAAGATCCCCGCCAAGAGGGAAGAAGGCAGTGCCATTGTAGATGTTGTGCGCAAGCTAGATTAGATGCAATAGATTGCAAGCAAGCAGAGATGAGGATAAATAAATGGTGAAAAAAAGCAAAGGGAACGAGTGAATCGAAAAGGTCAAGGAGGCGTTCGGGCTGTCGACATTTACGAGGTACTGCGCCTTAGCTGCTGCGTTGGCACAGTGAAGCTATTGGTAGCTGCATGCCTGGGCGGAGGGGCCGACCACAACGATGGCCTGATGCTGAGGACCGGAAACAGGGAAAGGGAAAGGGGAGCAGACGGAGCAGGCGCTGCAAATACCTCTGCGCCACCTATTGGTGCTTTGATGCGGGCCTCGGGCGCCACTGTGGTGCTTGGGTGGTTTGAGGCCATCGCGCGTTTTCGAGTGAAACTCCTGCAAACAAAAGCTGGACTCGGCGTGCAATCGAGCAACCCCTGGCATTAGTTGCCCCTCTAAGCCCGCGCTATTCCTCAGACGATCGACCCTATTTTTAGCACGTCGATCCGGAGATTTCCAAAACTTTACTATCTTAAGTTCACCTTAATTTTGACGACAAATGAATGTTTTATGCATAATTTGAGGCATTTTGCTTCCAGGCATCGAGTGATGTGAATAGTCAAGGTAACTATCTTTCGACCCAGGAGTGTCTGTACGTACGCTCTGCCATTTGCTACTTGCTTTTGCCTCCTGCCCGTAGCTCTGTTTCTAGCCAACATATGCGGACGAAAGGGGTGATTTAGAAGGGTTCCCAGGAAGGTCTCTCTCCGATCTAAGTCTTTCAATTTTGCCTCTTCACAATATAAACTCGAAACCACGTATTCGATTATATCGGAGTTACTATACAACCTCAAAGAAACCTCCTTTAAAGCGCTCAATAAAGATCGCTCTAACTTCCCACTCAATGCTTTCACAAATTTCGATCTTATTCTTATTCTCGTCAGGAGCTCAATTTTCTCGCCCTCCTCGAGAATAGAATATCCGGATGCTTCCCGGGTTTAAATGCCCTCTTTAAGGGCTTCCAGCTTTTGATTTCGAGTCAGCTGCTCGATTTCATCGATACCTGCCAACAAGTTAGGATAGATGGTCACTTTGAAAACTCTCTGGCCAGCTTACCGCAGCCACGAATATCTTCTATTCCGATTGTTAGACATATGGCTAACCTATTAAATGCCTCGGGGAAACATACCAGGTTCACTGGAAGCGAGCTGCCTCAACATCATAATTTGCTTGAATTCGTGCATGTCGAGTTTGTCGAAATTAGCCCATAGATTAATCTCTAGTTGCTCCTTTAGCTTTAAATCGTTCATGGTAGCTTTGTAGATAAGCTGAGTGAGTCTTTCGGGCTTTATAACATGAGATGGTATTTTAGTCAATACATTTGCATAAAAGTAGACATTAGACACTTTCCTCTAGCAACGTTATTTCCGGTCCCTGGAAATAATCACCAAAATCAATCTCCGTTCCAAAACCTCGCTCGGGTTAGACGGTGTGCAAATAGCCATGTATATGCGTTGAGGGTGTATAATGAACCACATAGCATTATCAGAGAACATACGCTTTGGAAGGTCCTTTATCCATTCTCCCTCAGGATCCATACGCAATTCTAGAATTGTTCTCAGATTATCGAACCAAACATCCGTCGGCTGCTTAAACCCCTTCTCTGACATGTATTCTCCCGGTCATCCGCCTCGTAACACGCCGCTTTGTCGTGGTAATAACGCCGATGAAATGTCGATCCGCGACACTCGAGAAGAAACAGGAATTTGCGACGAGATCTCTCTTCTCGCATGTTAGCCGCTGCCCCTTCTCATTCTGCTCAAAAGCCTTGGTGATCTTGCGGAAAACGATGCTGGCTTGACTCTCTACGGAGGTACAGCCCATAAGTACTACGAAGCCACTTATAGGGATCCCAACCTTAGTACCTTATGTTACAACCATAACGCACCACCGAAGCATAAAAACAGATATATGTAGAGTACTCCTCCTAGGGATCGCCTTAGTGTTTAAATAGAGTCTTTTGGTTGTGGATAGGAAAAGTTATGAGTGTTGAAATCGTGCTTGGCGTTTAGACCCTTGTGGTGGCGTCGGAATACCTATGGGCTGCACCTCTGTAGCCTGGAAAACATCTGTTTGGTATCCCCCCCCACCCCCCCTAAATGCTTGCTAGCGCGTATGTTTTGGGTATAGGTACGGATAAGAATCCAGGGTGTTTAGCCAGCGAGGAAGTGCCTTTTAAGCCAGCTAAGAGCCACTGCCAGGGCAGACAGCCTTTCTTGAACCTTCTACGCGCACCCTTGCCTTGATACACAGACCACTTTTTGCCCTGTGTACTCCCCCCCCGGGCTAAAGGTTAGTTGAGACTTTTTCTAGGGTATCGAGCAGGGGGTTTATAGCTAATCAAAATATATAGAACCTTCCAGATTCTGTCTATATACAGCTCACTGCACACTTTACCGCTTTCCTAATTAGTACTTAGTTATTCCTCTCTTGTGAGGCGCACAATTGCAGGGTGATGCACAAGTAGTTAAGGTAAGTAAACGTAGCTGGTCCCTTTCCTCCTATAATAATTATACTATAGAATATCTAAGCCGGGAGCTTATAATACTTGTATTAGATATACTCAGGGTTAAGGTAATTAGAGCTATCCTCCTTTACTATGATATATAACTATATACGTGCCCCTCCTATTGCCTAAACCTCATTAGAAAAGACCTAGTGAAAGAGTCGTTCAGGTATCTAAGTAAGGCCTTCCTCTATAAAGTTGACACGCTCTTATATAACCTCTAGATCGTCTGAGAATCCCTTCCTCTTTGTAACCTGTCTGCTATACCCAACAAGCTTAAAAGCTGTCTATATAGCCTATCCTCCACAGTCTTGTATATACCTAAAAGGGATATACCGACGAGAGGGTGATTAGAGGAGCTATTACTTAAGCTAATGGCGTGTGGGAGTATTGATTTTCGGCTTTATGTATCTCTTTTTACGAGTAAGTCGTTGCTTTGCGAGCTAGATTTATCTTACTATAAAGCCGTACTTCTTTTGAATCTCGTATAGAGGTATATTAAAATCGAGTGTAGTCTTGATTTATATATAATCGCTTCATGTCGTGTGAGGTGTGTATTTCTTCTGAGGAGTCTGTAGTAGGCTTATTTGAGAGCTTTGTGAGGTAAAAGAGAGCTCACAGGGGGGTCTAGGCCTATTTTGAGAGTCCCAAGACTATGTAGAGAGCTGTGAAAGAGGACGTAGACTATTCTGAGAGTCCCACGATTATGTAGAGAGCTGTGAAAGCGGAATTAGTAGTGGTGGTAGTGGAGTCTCAAGGATCTCTGAGGGTAGGCGTCTCCGTGGAGGAGTATTAAGAAGTCGCTGTATCTCCATTTAATTGATCTCTGAATAGCTTCACTTGTGTAGTAGACGATTCTGCCGGCAGTATTTAGTAAAGAGAGGTGGAATTCTAGAAGGTTCTTTGCTTTAATTGGCTATAAACCCCAGTATAAATCCCCTGTTCGATACCCTGCAAAAAGTCTCAAATAACCTTTAGCCCGGGGGGGGAGTAAAGGGTTGACCAGGTGCTCGAACCACTCAGATATCGTACTTTATCGAAAACTGGGGCGGTGGAGGCCGCTAGCAAACATTTAGGGGGGGGGGGGGGGGGGGAAGAGTACTGTTGCTCTGGAGGTGGCTTGCTCGTATCTCCAATCTCGATAGATGTACACCACAGCATTTGACTGAGGATACGATTCGCCCGTGCCTCACGTAGGACAGGCAAATCCTCTGACAAATCGATAGTGTTGACAACGCATCCACCAGGGCATATTCTCTTCTCGCCCTTGCGCTTTGAATGCTTTGGTCTCTTGCGGTCATCTTTCTGCGGCCTGTAAGGATGAGAAAAGTTCCTCAGAAGGAATTGGTACGAAGTGTTGGTACTACGTGCGACTGGTTTCCGGCATAATCAATAGTTCCTCAAATTGAGGATTGACAGGCGAAAGACAGAAAGAGTTTCAATTGGAGAAGGTCACGAGAGTATATTGTAGCTATCGTTGAGGCGGACAAATAAATAGGGATACTCTTCACGAGGCTGAGGAGCCAACTCATCGATCCACACGAATTTCAGATGTCGACGCGCCAAAGCGTCAAATCACGTATTAGTACGGGGTGTGCTCCCCAGCGAATTTTGAGCACTCCCTATTTACACCCCCAATGGACAGGTTGGGGGAGGTTGGGGGCGTGGTCATTTTCCTTTTTTTCGTGCGGGAGGAGGCTTGCCCTGCCTCTGGATCACCCTCGTTCTTCAAACAATCGAACGTCACGCAAAACAACATGGCCACCTCGACCGCGCAACCACAAGATAACAATCAAGATTGCGGCTTCAAATTCCAACCGTGCACAGGATCTTCTGCCGGATTGTGGTGGTGTGTGGACTGTTCAGCTCGGATTTGTGACGGCTGCTGGCCAGTTGTCCCTGGGCACCGCGACGGGGCAACGGCGCGTGATGGGCAACCTCATGAGAAAACAGATTCCCACCGCCATGACCGGCTGCGGGAGATCTTGAATCCGCCTGTGACCGAAGATGAGTTAGAGCGGCTGCACGCAGCCGACCTCGAGACAACATGGTTTGGTAAGCTTGCCTGATCCACAAGCACTCTCAAGGCTTAAGAATCGAGAGCATAAAGAGAAACTACAACTCACCACATGGCTCTGCGGCAGGTATTAGCAAAAATCGATCCCATCAGCCCTGCCTCCTGGACGGGGGTATATACAACTCACTCGTCGCACAGTGTCCATACCACGATGGCCCCAAACACCCTCAATTGGTATCGTTTATCGGACAGACCAATGCTGGCAAGAGTACTCTGATTAAGATGCTCATTGACCACGCTGAGACCCAACCGAATCTTGCACCCTATGCTTCCCCTGTCGTCGGCTCTTCAATACACAGCCGCGCACCGACGTCGGCCGATGTACACCTCTACGCTGATCCAAGGACATATCCCAGTTCTAGACCACAATTCTATGCCGACGCTGAGGGCTTAGATGCTGGAGAAGAGACACCTATAGGTGCACCGAGTAGACGAAAGTCAAAACTACACCGCACGAGGGGAGGGGGGAAACGGGTCCTGGAGTGGGCACGCTCGGCAGAGCAACGAGAAAGGCCATATATAGTGTCGGAATTATATCCAAGACTGCTGTATACCTTTTCGGATGTTGTGGTATTTGTCTTGAGAAACGAAAAGTAAGTCGACTAGGCTCAGCCAAGAATCCAGAGGTTGGTTATTCCTTGAATTTACTACTTTCTAACAATCCCATAGGACCTTTGAGAAAACCGGCCTCGTGAGGCTCATTGAATGGGGCGCAGCATCCCTCGAGACCTCTGTTAACCAACCAACATTGCCTCAATTGGTCATTGTAGTGAACGCAGCAACAGTGAATGTAGCAACGCAACAGGAGTGGGATGTTGATTATGCTACTGAGAACCTTCTTCGATCCGTCCGACCAAGTCTACAAAAGAAGACCTACTTCAAGAACCTAGCGCAAAGTTGGTCGTCTAAGGGTTGGCGCATTAATTCGATCGATGACCTAATTAATCGTTACTACTCTTCGTTCAGTGTAGTTCGAATTCCCAGCGAAGGCCGCTATGCCTTACTTGACAGGCAAATCGGCGCTTTAGGACATACGATCAACACATACTGTAAGGAATCGTTCAATGCAAAACGTCGAGCAAACATGCTCTCGAATTCCGATGAGCTCAGCATATTCTTGCACTCTGCTTTCGATCACTTCACTCGAGATTTGCTGACCCCATTCAATTTCATCGAGATTTCGCGACGAAATAATGTAAGTTGCAAAAACGGAAGAACCACTTCCCACGCTCACATCAATTTTAGCCCATTCCACAAAATTTTGGTGGGCATATTCTCCAGCTAGCTATTTCTCTTCACAAGCAAAACCCTAAAAAGGACGGGAAGGAGATATTTCAAACGCTCAGCTACTTTGTGGCTTCGAGTGTGTTACTGGACTGTGTTCGTCATCGGAAAGGTAAGAATATCGACGAAGCTGGCGCACCCTTGAATGAAAAACGAAAGACCTAATTACGTTCAGGGCTACCCTACGATCATATAACAGACTACTACTGCTACTTTGATTATGCTCTTGAAGAATACTGCAAGTGTTATTCGCCTTGCACCTTTGCGAATGACAAGGGGAAATGTGTAAATACACCTTCAGCACACAAGTCGAAAGGGCATCAGGACAAAAGAGGCAGAATCATCGCGTCAGGATCCTATCAATCCGACTTTACGTTGAATAGATATTCTCATATCTGGGACAAAAACCTCTATCGGGATATTGGATCGTGCCAAAGGAAACTCGGAGAACTACGAGATCACGCCGTCTCAGACGAGAACCCCGCACTCCGACTTCATAAAACGGCCATGGATCGTTTTTACGGTTCTTATGACACGGCTAAAGACTTCCAAAGCCATACCGTCTGCTTCTCATGTCTCATGGGAATCCCGCAGCACTCGCTTCCGTGTGGCCATGTTCTGTGTACACCATGTGTCAAAGATTTTGGCAGATCTCTGAATAGTTCTGAATATATTTTAGACCGCTGCCCGCTACACTCCGACGATAGCCCCTGGAGGGATGGTTGTGTGATCCGTTTTAAGCCAGATCTGGCAGGGGTTCGTGTGCTTTGTCTCGATGGGTAAGCTTCCCTACTGTCCTTTATCGACAACGATATTTCAGTAGATATCCACTATTTACCCCTGGTATCATTTCATGATATAGCTGCAACTTACATTGTTGTCAATCTTAATAATCAATTCTCTGAGAGTTGATTTTGACACACTGATAAGTGTGGGCTTGGTTTCTTGATTCTTGCTAATACTAGGCAGCGGTGGCATTCGAGGCATAGTAGAGTTGGAGGTTCTGCGCGCAATTCAAAAAGTCGTCGGAGATGGAATACCGATCCGGGCATTTTTCGACCTCATTGTTGGCACAAGGTAAGATGAAATCTCTGATATGTTCCTTTTCATGATCTAAAATCCACAAGCACCGGGGGCATAATTGCTCTGGCACTCGGACGAAATTGGACCATCGATTATTGCATCCGTGAGTTTCGAAACCTTTGTCGCCAAGCATTCACTCCCCGCGCAGGGCACAGCATCCGTTTTCTCCGGCAGGTGCAAACGCTTAGCCATGGGAGCATTTATAAGACAAACCAGCTTTACGATGCCTTGAAAAGGTCTCTTGGGAACGAAAACCTATTTGGTGGACGACGAGAAGACGATACACTATATACGCCTAAGGTGGCTGTGACATCCACTAATGAAGAAGGGCGAAAGGCAGTCATTATCGCAAATTACAACCGGAGCAGCGTAGGATCCGGAAAGCGAAGTAGATCGAAGAACCTATACAAGTTCCAAAGACCGGATGACCCCTCCTCAGAACTGAAGTATTGGGAGGCAGCAGCCGCTACAGCTGCAGCCCCACCATACTTCAAGACATTCTATCACCCGGCAACACGACGTTCATATTTTGATGGGGCATTCTATAACAACAATCCAGCAAAAATTGCCGAACAAGAGCGCAAAGTTCTCTGGCCAGATGTCGCAGACCATGCCCCCGACATTTTTCTCTCCATTGGCACAAGCAAAGGTGCCCGTCAGCTCGACAAGGACATTCGAGACTTAGAGTATGAATTGGAAAAGTCGAAACCCAGGTTAGTACCATTTTGCTGCAAAGGTGTTGAGAGAATTGACAGGACGTCATAGCAGCCGAAGACCAAAAATTCTATTTCCAAGATTGTATCAATTGTTCAATGCAGCGGTTCGTGACCCAAAAATATTTTCATATCCCCAACTGCTGCGATCGTTTCTCTTGGCTGAATAGTCTTAGAATGGCAGAATGGATAATATACTTGATGCCGAGGTGTCATGGAGGGATTTCCTCAGCAGTAATACCAGTAGTACTACAGAAGATCGTTACATCAGAATCAATCCCAACATTGGCTCCAAACCCCCTGAGCTTGATGCGATCAGTCAAATGGAATCACTGCGAGATGACACAAGAAGAGCACTTAGAAGGGAAAAGTTAACTATACAGGATGTTGGCCGATCATTGATCTCTAGCAGCTTTTATTTTGACATGACAAATCCCCCCAGCCCAGAAGGAGCAACTCGTTTCAAATGCACAGGTAACAAACCTATGACGCCATACATATGCAGATCTCTCAATTTGCTGACCGTGCAAAGGCCGAATTCTCTGTCGACTTGAGGGCTATCTACGTGAATTTGGCGACTACTTCTTGCTTCAGCAGAGACCAGGGTTTCAGCCCTATTTTGAGATATCCGAAGACACCTATCATGCTCCCAAGCAACAGGTATTCATTTGTAGCCATCCTCCCCCACTTCAACCTGCTGATATGAAAAATAGTTAGATCTTAGTTCTGAGATCATCAAACGGATGAAAGAACAAGGCGCGTTTGACATGGGCACCTTTGACATCATGCTGTCCTCTCGCACCGCCCGCGTGAATATTGTTTTATTTCTTATGCCGACTGGGTCCGGCCCGGGAGAACCAGTGTCATATCCCCTCAGTGGATTTCCGAGGACGCTCGTATCAGAGGCGTCATCTGGAAGTACGATTTTGAGATAAGATCTTGTGGGATCCAGACTAACTTCGTTTAGGAGTCCCCAAAATTTCATCAAGTAGTGGTGTGCGCACACATAAAACACAACATACGACAAGAAGAGAGCGCAGACGGCGAGCGTCAACTGATTGCATACCTCAGACATTTGGTCAAGGTCTACGACCACAGGCATCCAGGGCCTTCTCCGATCCCGAGCGAAGTAGAAGTGCCTTTGGCGGTGAATCGAGGCGATTAATTGGAGCAGAATTCGATTGTATGGCTTTTAATTCTGTTAACTTCACAATAAACCTCATTTTATTACTACAGGCGCTAACGTACCGGCAGCACCCCTTGGACCGTACCGCCAGGTTCCACCACCAGGCTTTGATAACAGCGATGTATTACCTGAAAGCATGGCGGGGTCGTTGAAAACGCAGTATCAGGATAGACAGACATCCCCACCCACTATCAGGTTCGAACTACCTCCTCGAGCAGAATCGAGCAAAAGGCAACCGGAGCGTGAACCAAGAGCCGAAGCCAAACGCCATAGCTCCCCTGTGCCTGAACCTACAGCGCATGTCAGGGGACCTTCACGAAATTATGGCAGACGTGGTAGCTCTGACCGCATTGAGCTACCTGACGAAAGTGCGCGTCAAATCGAAGTCCCGGGAGGAAGTCGACGAACCCCCTTGCAGCCGCCAAGACAAACGCCGTCCAATCGATCCCAGGATTCCAGCCCAAGTTCAGACATGACGGCAACATCACGCGGTGGAACCTACCAGGACAGCCCAACTGTAAGGGACGTGCTTCGGGCTCAAAGGCGCGCAAGATTAAACACGGAAACAGAGCCCGAAGACCCCACAGGGCAAAATAGAGCGTTTGAACTCCCGGCCTCGACCCGGCGAATTTCATCCAGTGGAAGAGTTGTCAGGGAGCGAGGTCCACTATCTGATCTGGAACAAAAATTATCACCACGGTCCCTACAACCGGCATACAATGGGTACGCTTCAGAAGAAGATGTTAGCCAGCTTGGATCGTCGACGGTTGATTACCGTGACTAGTGAGATGCGGCAGTATGAATAATTGACGAAGGGCAAATTTGTTGTAATGATGCTATGAGACATGACATGAAATGGTGATCCGATAATGATTTTGCAAATTGAGTTAGTTCGGTTTCGGATACCCTTGCTTTATAATAACTGGATTTGGCTCTAGCATATTTCTAGATTTCGAGAATAAAATTCTATACTATGGCCCTCTATTAGTCACCGATGAGCAGCGCAAAAGAATCAGAAGAACGAGTGAAATGGCACATCAAGAGACCCGGTGTTTAATTTACGATTGGCTAGGATGGTTCTAGTACTTCGCCCTGGTATCTCTCCCTACGTTCAAGGCGGAAAGTAAGCATAAATTATTTCTTGACCCTATAATTTCAGTGCGACTCACCAGATTCAAAAGAACCTTCTGCTTCAGTTTCCCAAAATAACGGGCTAATGGTTTCTAGGGTCATCCCAAACTCACAATCCCAGATCACAAATGTTCCCAGCCACTCTACCACCACCGAATTTTGTAACGCCCGAAAGGCTGCCTTTGGCGACAACTACATGTCCAAGAGACAGGGGTGGTATGGCATCAATGAGCTCTGCGTGAAGTCTGTTTGGGATGATCACCACGCCAATATGCTTTGGCTTGATTCGACTTACCCAACAACAGCGACTCATCCCGGCGCTGCTCGTGGGATGTGCGATGTTACTTCCGTAGTCCCGGTTGATATTGAAGCGAAGTCGGCTACCGGTAGCTCTTCGGTCACGTATTCAAATATCAAGGTCGGTCCTATCAACTCCACCTTCGCGCAATCGTGGGTGAAGAATGTACAAGATAATTGTATATATGCGAGGGAAGATATCATACATACTTGTGGGGAAAGTGGAGTGTTGTTGATATCACTTTCCAACTTTCGTTCATTGCAAAGGTAAGCACTTCAGGATGATGGTTTGTGGCTCGTTGGAAGATGCATGTAAATACAATCAATTTAAAAGAATATTATCATATACATAGCCAGACATAATTCCCGCTGATCCATGCTTATGCCCGACCTAGACGTCTTGTTCGTAGGCCAATTGCTGTGCAAACTTGCAACGCCGAATTAGGCGAAGCGTGAAAAGGGGGGAGCGGCACGTGAACACTAAACGTAGATCCTCACACACTCTGTGACATATGCAAAAGATAATCAAGATATTTTAATCCTACTCGCTATCTCTGATCTTGTGTGCTTAGATTTTCGGAGGCATGTCCTAGGACTTCCACGTGATTTTCCTTTCGGCCAATCAGGCTGAGTGAGCTCGGCACGCCTCGTCTGAACCTCACTAACCTTCTTCATCAAGCATCAGCTCCGAATCTTACTAATTACCAATTCAATGCTATGTGGGAACTGCTATATAAAATATGCATGCCACGCCGCTTCTCATCGAAGTCGCCGTCGGCTTCGACATCATGTTTTTCCTCACCCTGGTCTCACGGTGGCTGGCTGCAGTGCCACGCTTCTCATCCACAACGACCTACTACTCAAAAGCTGCACAACAACCAGTCCTCCGGCTCAACGCCCACAATGAGTTCCACATCGCGATATTCGCGGATCTGCATTATGGTGAGGAGGAAGGCGGTTGGGGCATCATTCAAGACGTGAACTCCACACGCGTCATGAATGATATCTTGGGGTTTGAAGATCCGGATTTTGTGATTTTGAGTACAACCCCACCTATCTACCCACACACCCACTCAAGCAGCACGTGGCTGACTTAAACAGATGGGGATATCATCACCGGCGAGAACACGTTCCTCACAAACTCCACCAAATATCTGGATGTTGTCGTCAAGCCGTTGGTGAAGCACAATGTGCGATGGAGCTCCACTTACGGAAACCACGACTCACAATTCAACCTCTCCCGCGAAGCACTCTTCAAAGAAGAATACAAGTACTTCTTGTCTTACACTCAGCATTCTCCGGTTGGGATTCCGGGAATCACGAACTACTACTTGCCTCTCTACGCTCAAGGAAGGATTGCAACGGTACTCCCATCGCGATCCTCTGGTTCTTCGACAGCCAGGGTGGGGCTGAATTCCAAGCACCCGCGGGCTCACAAAATATCCCCAATTGGGTTGAGCCATCTATCGCAGGTTGGTTTCTGGCCGAACAAGCAATGCTCAAGAAAAAATGGGGCAAGAGTCTCCCATCTCTGGCATTTGTCCATATCCCACCGACTGCTTTCTTGGCTGTGCAAAACAATCTTCTTCCCAATGCTGGAGAAGAATCCATACATTTTCCCGGATTGAATGATGATGTTCCGCTTGCAGCTGAGGGAGATGGGATGCAAGATGTTCCCTTCATGCAAGCCTTGGTCAACACACCGGGTCTGCATTCGGTCTATTCGGGTCACGACCATGGCGATGCGTGGTGTGCAAACTGGCCCAATGTCGCTGGTGTTGTGAACAACGGAAGTACTCCTCACGTGTGCTTCTGCAAACACACCGGATACGGTGGCTATGGTAACTGGTAATTCTAACTCTTCGGATTATCAAATCTGCTTGTAGCAATGGCCACCCAATTGCTCTTGGGACAATCTACTCCTGAAAATACCTCAAAGAAGTATGCTGACTAGGATTTCTTGAATGCAGGAACCGTGGAAGTCGGAACTTGAAATTGAGCTTTGGCAAGGAGATGGAAGTTGAGACATGGGTGAGGATGGAAAACGAGGCAATCGTGCAGCGAGTCGGACTGAATGAGACCTATGGCACTGATGTCTATCCATTAGAGGACGGAGAGAATTACCCCGTCTGATGTCGAAATGCACAGCATTTACTATGGTGACCAGTCCTCCGATGAAGGGGTTTGAGCTGGAATAAGATCACCTTCAAACCAGAGAGCAAAGTATCCAAAGCTTTAGATTTCGAGGTTGCCCAAAGCCGAGACGGCTGAAGAACAGGGGTTTCGGAGCTAGCTACCAGCCTACCCCCCGATGTCTCAATGGTAAGTCCGACCAAAGTTCATGGTGAGGAAAGGAGAAACGTCACCAAGATGATCTGTGTTGCAGTGTCGGTTTAAGAATCCAAACCCCTATTTGAGCTTCTCGCCTATTTCAAATCGGTGATTGGTTGCCAGCCGAAATAACTCACTGTCTTCAGCCTTACACTCGGAAGGGATCGGGAATGCAGGAGGTTGCTAGAGGAGCATTTGAATTACAACTTACCACCGATCAGCTTTCCACATTTGAGTCACATCTGCAAGGGAATGACTAAACAAACTTTCGTATCTTCCTCAGCCTTTTCTCTTGGCAAATCGCGGGGTTAAGAGCACCCACAAATCAGAAATGACGTGTCTCTCACTCCCAGTTGGAGTTTATCCAAACTCGCAGATTGGCGTTTTGTGGCGTTCATTTGGTGCGACTTCCGCCCCGCATTCCTTTATGATTCGCAAGGCGCGAAAAAGAGAAGGTGGTGCAAAGCTGACATCCAGTAGGAGATGCAGCTTTGCTTTGGCGATCTCGCATAAGCACGTGTAAAGTTCCTCCGAGTAGCAGTCCTATTAGACTATTTCAGGCATTAGTGGTCCTCACTACAGGTATTTGATATCTGCGAGCCTCGATTCTTCCAACACATTCATCGCCGAGCTCAGGAATTGGACACCAAAGTGAAAATGAAAGGAATTCAAGTTGAAAAAGTTGGTGGATCGTACGACTATGTGGAAGATATCGTCAAGCCTTTGCCGGGGAAGAACCAAATCCTGATCAAGTCTCTGGTGACTGCGATCAATCCGGTGTGAGTGCGAAGCTCATACTGCCTATGCTTTCCTTGATTCCATTCCATTTGAACGGTATCTGATAACAGCCGCAAAGAGAGCCCTTCATGCAAAGCACAGGAATGCTGGTCCTCTCATGGCCCATTGTCCTGGGATGCGATGCTTCTGGGGTAGTCGCTGAGGTCGGCGAGGGAGTAGGCAAGTTCCAGGTTGGGGACAAGGTGTTTGGGTGTACCAGACTTGGCCATGCCGGTTACGGTACTTTTCAGGAATTCGTAAGTCGAAAAAGAATACAGCCCTCCGAAGAATAGGTTACTGAGAAGCGGAAGTTCCTCATGGATGAGAATCTTACGTTCAAGAATGAGGGGAACTTAAGCTTGGAGGAGGCTGCCACTGTTGGTGTTGGGGTTTTGGTGAGATTCTGGTGAAGAAGAGAGCAGATCACAAGGGTGCTAATGGAGGACAGACAGCTTGCCTTGGACTCATTCGAGGGCTGAAGATGGATCTGGTAACAAAGAAAGTCGATGATAGTTCCGAGTGGGTAATCATTATTGGAGCCGCTGGTGCAGTTGGGTCGTTTGCTGTGCAGGTATGCATTTCTTCCCGTTGAAGAAGGCTGCTGAGCTGATGGACGGTGCAGATTGCCCACCTATGTGGGTATAAAGTGTTAGCAGCTTGTCCCCAAACGCTATTGAGGTATCCCTTACCCCCAGCTCTGATAAAAGCATGCTGACAGAGATCCAAGCTGGTGGAATCCCTCGGCGCCGACGCAACATATAGCCATCGCCTCCCTCTCGAGGATCAGCTCAAAGAGATTGCTCTCATCACAGGAGGAAAATTTCTCCGAGTCTTTGATGCAAGCGCTTTCGGTGCCGAGGCAGGCATGGCTGCTTTAGCCAAGCATGGAGATCCAAACGCCAAGCTCAAGTACTTTTCCACCACCAATGATTGGTAAGTACATCTAATCCTCAACGAAACAGTAAGCCCGTACCGAGCTCACAAAATCAAAGGATTCCAATTGATCCCGTTGAAGGCATCGAAATCGATCTAGTTACGCTCGGAGCTATAGGCAAGTCAGGAGACGAGCACCAACGAGAAGTGACAGCTGAGATTGCCGCTTTCATTCCGCAGCTTGAAAAACTGCTAGGGAATGGAAGGTTGAAGGCAATGGAGTATGAGGTCATTGGTGCTGTGGGATTTAAGGAGGTATTGAAGGCATTAGGCGTCTACAACAATAGGAAGGGTAGTACGAAGAAGATTGTTGTTAGGGTGGCTGACGAATAGGGAAGAAGGGAAAGGGGAGTTGAGAACAGGGGGAGAGACTGTGTTTAACCTTGATTATTAGGACACGAACCGAATTGAGTCACATTCAATCGATTACCGACATGTAAGAAGTGCCCACTTAAGTGAAATGTAGTCATCACTGTATTGTTATTCGCGCCTTCGGGACTCATTGTGGCAGGTTAATGGCATTAATCCACTGTACATCTGCAACAGTACAGTCTCGCTGTTGCCCCCGAAGCTTATTGACACCCGCAACAACCATATATGTGAGTAGCCACCCTAGAAACAGCATAACACAAGACCCGCCATCTCCGCCCAGTCCTAGAAAGCTTTTAGCACCTCCTCGTTCGTCGTTCGTAAAAAAAATAGGTACGCCGTGCTGAACGGCAAAAATGTCTTACCCCATGCGGAAAAGTTGGGTCAGATGGCGTCCTTTGACCAACATCCTCATCGTAGTCCATCTTTCTAAACAATGTGCAGACCTCTCCCGATATACTAGATCCCTGAAATCGCGACCCTCCGTCGACTTCGTAAGGAGTTGCATATAAAACCCTCTCTTCCCATCAAAACCTTTGACCACTTTCTCGCGTCACTGGTACGTCGTCATCATGGCCTTCCCAAGTATCAATGCCCTGTCCCTCAAACATCCGCCTTTGCATCTGAAGCAACTCATCATCCCTCCATTCCACCTCACAAATTCCAAGATTATCTCCCGCTTTGTGATTATAGAACCAAAAGACAATATCCGTTAAGAAGAAATTGAGAATTGTTAACATGGCCCCGGCGGCGAGGATGCCAAATATGCCGATTACACTGAATGCAGCAATGTTGGATGCACGGATCTGAATATTCTCGCAGAGGTTTTGCGACAGAGTGGTGTTAGGTTTTATCAAGAAGTCGGTTGTTCTTTGCCCTGGACCAAGAACCCAGTCTGGTGGTGAGGCATATTCCACTACTCGTTGTTGAAGAATGGCCATTGTCATGGCATGCATGTTCTTTATTTCGTGTTTCCATTGATCAGAGGGCAGACCTGGGGAGATGAAACTGGCGCTGTCCGTAAGCAGATCCTGTGCTAACAGGATTTCGTTTCCAAGAAACGACGTTATACAGTATACGTTACTCAGTTGGGCGGCTTTCCAGACCAGTTCGAAGGTGGCCCATTGGGCGTTGTTCATAGCTAGCAGCCCCGAACGTTCAGCGGTCGGCATGATCTCGTAAAAGCCTGAATTGCCTGTGCAATGAGATATGTTACAATAGCTGTACTGCTCCGCGCATGCGAGAACCGACACGGGATGGTCAGTTTGCCACGAGAGGCTTTCTTGCGTTGTTGCCGAATACCACAGGTCTTCAGTCTTCTGCATGTACTCTGCCTTGCTCACGAGTTCAAGGGCGGTGTAATCTGTGTGAGGTCGGCGAAGCTCGGGGATTATCCAGAAAGTTGATAAGAAATCGCCAGTACTGTCATTTCCTGCAAAGTCCACATCCAACCTGCCGCTATTAGCCAAAGTGACCGAGACATGAGTGATAATATATACCGTAATTCGTATGCGCTGCTCTGGAAGCGCAGGGAGTAGTTACTAAGAACTATCGTAATATTAGACGGGATCAAGGACCCATCGTATGGGTATCGGTTCGAGCCAAGGGAATATTCTCGTATTGTATCGTTAGGCAGTAAACCTGGAATTGTTGTCCAGTTTGTTGAGAGTCTTCCCTCGATATCAATAGGGGCGCAAGTCATCTCCTTTCTGAACTGAATTCGATCGCCTGGTTGGCCATTGATCCCCAAATCCTCGTGTGAATCAATATATCCTGTATCGATATAGACAGCGTCGCCAAGACAGAGTTCCTCAGTGAATGGACACGTGGCCGTGAAATTGATTTTTGGTTCTAAGCGCGAGCTAGAATATTGTTGGCACATTGCGTTTGCAGTCGATGTATTATCGTAGCAGATACGGGCATATTCGGCGCTAGATTTGATGCTGCGATGATAGGAGGAGAGGAGCAATACATAAGTTTCGGTCGCGGTCCTGTCGGCCTGGTTCAGAAGCGAATTAAGGTCCCCGACAGGTTCAACCATCCACCCACAAGTCGGTGATCGCACCAGAGCTGCATCGTTCATGGAGACAACTCGAGATGAGAATAAACCGGCCGCGCCAATCGCAGCGACATGAAAGAGACCATAAGCCGCGTACGGCAAGGTCCTCCGCAACGCTTGGTGAGATTTGGGAGACCAAGCGCGTAGCAATTGCGCAAACTTCCATGATATTCCTATCCCCATTGGCGAGTTCCTCAGAATAGCTTGTATTTGATAATGAAGGCCATCTTGAGGCCCGCCGCTTGACCGTTGTTGGTGGAGAACGAAGCGCAGAATCTGCCAGAGTTGATCGCCAGCGAATTTCACAAATAAACCAAGGAACGCGACCAAAATATATCCTTGGGATTGAGGGATAGTGAGAGTCTTGCCTAGTACTTGTCCCATGCCTGCACGTAGAAGCTGATTAGTATCAAGCACTTAAAAAAACGATTCTTTGGGCTTACTCCAGTTGGTCCAGACTCCAGTGTAGACGGCACTTTGAATGTTTGCCATTATGCAAGACGGAGCCTGGTCGAGAGCAGTCCTCAAGATGCGTAATGGACAGTATTGAAAGGAAGACTGATATTCGATATCGGGGGCATGCGATATCTTAAGGTTGGGCATTCGAATTCGAATGGTCGGGCTTCCCAAGTCGATTTTGTGCACGCCACGCGGCATTCGCCATTATTGATTCCGTGTTGGCTGGTCAAGCGAGTAGCTTTGTCGATTCTTCTGAGCGAGCAAATTCAAGTAGAACATCGATATGGTTTCAAGAGGCAGAAATATAATGCGTGAGGATATTCCAAGAAGTAATAGAGGCTTGGTGAAATCCTATTGTGCAGTTAGCGATCTGATACTGCTCGTCCTGTTCAAGTGTGAATGTTTCTCGGGAAGAATGTCAGCCCCTAAAGAGCCACGCATTGAACTTGTTTTTGCAAGCCACGATGCTTGGCATTAGCCTCATGCTGAAGCCATACCAATAAATGGCTATCGTGATTGTCAACTACTCAATAGATGCGTCGAGCGGTGGCCTAATTAATCGGGCTGTGATGGCTCTCTTTTCCGTGGTGTAGAATGTCCGCAGGGCTAAGACAGGAGCTCGAACGGTGCGTTAAGTTAGTTGTAGAGGGTAGGTCTCTCTCGACTATACCTGCAGTGATTTTCAAATTATAGTAGCCCTATTACGATTTCTCCACCCGCCGACCGGCCCTAGAGTGCGGCGATAGCTTTCGCTATGGTGGCGTCCCATGATATTACAGCAATAGGAAAAGTGATTTCTTGGAATAGAATAAGAGACATCTAGAAATGAAGTCGTCAGAATGGGGACTGGAGCCCGCGCAATTGACGGTCACCCCTGTTCGGCGCTAAGCCGCTCGCCTGCCCTCTCGCCCGTGAATGGCAAATCTGGCCCTCACCTAGCTCGGGTGACTCTAGCTAGCGTTACTAGTTACAGCGGTAGGCGAAACCAGCTTTAAAACACCATGTGAGCTAGCCCAAGTGTCTTAGAACCAAGTGGTGTGCAGAAACCAAGAGGTGTGTAGAAACCAAGTGGTGTATTCACCCCAAATGTTTTGCCTGAGATTAGCGGGCGGCCCTCCAAGATACGCCAAGGCTTAAGCGAGCCCAACGTGATATCATTAAGGCTATCGTTGGGGGCTATCTCCGTCATTAGCAGGAAGCCTCTGAAGTGAGATCTTGGGATTAAAGGGAGGCAAAGAAGCGGGTCGTAATTACCAACACCCAAGGCCCCTCAAGATATGAATAGTTTCTGTCGCCGAGTCACACGCACGGTACTGTATTATTACGGTACCGTGCTGGATCCAGTGTTGCAATGCCCCCGGTACCAATGACGGTACCCTGCTCAATCCAGCCAGCTGCTTCGAGGCGAGCGACTCCGAATTCCGTGCCGTTGATATGGAAATGTTTGTTATATATCGCGATGCTCCGGAGGGAATTCTCCTGACGGAGGCTTCTCCTTACAAACCTTACCGACTAAATTTGGCTGTGTGCTCGTCCGATTAAAAATATAGTCCTTTAAAAGTGCAAGATGCTATCATTGGCATGCGTTGATACTAGGGCCAAATGGCGTTTATAAAAACTTTTAATGTTTGGAATGGCGTCACAAAAGGGGCGTACGTTTTAGTGATGGATGTAATTGATAATGCTAGGAGTCTCCTTGGCTCGACTCGTGTTCTACTACTATTAAACATCAACGTTAAGCCCTCACATGACCTGCACGTGTCCGGCTACTACCTCTGTACAACACCTCATTCGATCGTCGCCGTCCACTTACCTATTCGTGTAAGAAATACTATCGAGACTCTATTCTCTATCCAGCGGCTCCAAACTTTGATTCTGACAGAGATCCAGTAGCCTGTACTCCCCGTCCCTGCCACCCCTCCCCCTTCTCAACTCCGCACCAAATCTCTGCGTAACTGGCACTTCATCCGTTTTCCCTTTCCACGGCCCCTCCCACCTCCCTTCAAACGCCATCCGCTGCAACTGCAAAACATCATCCTCGATCCACTCCAGCCTCTTCCAGCCCCTCCCTCGTCTCGTCTGCACCCATCCCACGACTCTCTGCAATGATAGGTTCAGTAAGATGATCACCGACGACATCGCTACGATGATCGCCAACCCGAGGATACTGAAACTTGAATACTTGGGGCTGCGAAACCGCTGGTTATTGCACAAGTTTAGCTTCTCTGGATCCGTCTCCGGAACGATGAAATCGTGAAGATTGAAGCCATCTCTAATTGGGACGTTTCCTGGTGCGGCGTACGCTACGGGGCAGTATTGCAAGCCGGCCAGACTAATGTTGTGTAGATTCTCCATCTCAGTGATCCAGTGAGAGTCTTCGAGCGGAGTGGAAATGCCGAAGGAGCCATAGACCACCTGGTTCGCTAGGAGAATCTCGTTTTGAAGGAACTTGTAGACGTTATGGATGCGCATGTAATTGGCGAATTGGATTAGGAGATTGTAGGTTGCGGCTTGTGCGACGTTGTAGCCGATTTCTGGTGGTTTTTGGAAGGAGTAGGTAAAGAGCCCGTCTAAGGCAGTGCAGGTGTCGCCATTGCAGAATTGGTATTGCTCTGTGCAGCCGATACCTGAGTAGGATTCGTTCGAGAACCAGACTTCTGGTATCCCGACTTCGCTCGTTCGTTGGACAGTCGCTGTAAACCATGGGTCGTTGACTTGCCCGGTGTAGCCTACTTTCTTGTTCAGTAACAAGAGTGTGACATCGGCATCTGTGCGATTCAATTCAGCGATTGGGAGGAAGCCGCTTTCAGTTGCCATGGTTTGGTCGATTGAGTTTTCTAGATTTCGGGGATAAAAGCTGAGAGACCTCCATTTCTGTCAGCTGTAATTTGAAGGAATAATGGGATGTTCGTACTGAAGATCATATGGCTGCGTATGAAGGCTGAGTGAGATATTGCTGAGTGCCCACGTATAATCACTAAGAGAAAATCCATAATCCAAGCTCGTTCCCAAGTAGTAGTACTTGTATGTATCATTCGGTACTATAAGCGGCATGTAAGCCTCCAGCGCAGGCTTTTTTTCCAGTGTCCAAGGAGTACTGAAGTCTTCCAGTGGGAACGGGGCGCAAGTCATGACCTTCCGCATCCCGATCTGATTTTCCGGTTTGGCATTCATCCCAAAATGCTTGTCAGAATTCATTCGTCCAGTATCAAACTCTACAGCAGAGCCTGAGCAGATATCTTCAGGGAAGGGACATGCAGCACGAACGTCCTTTCGGCTTGCGATTAAAGGCGTCGTAAAAACGGTACACTGTTCATCCTCTGTTTCGATATAATTCCCATAGCAGCTTCTCGCATATGCGCTTTCTTTTCGGAACGAGATATACGCCGCGGTGAATATTACATCACCCGTCAGCCAGTCCTGTGGAGTCCAATCTGGGAATGGTTTCAATGTTGTAAGTCCAGCCAGCATTCCGCATTTTCCTCTCCCGATGACTTCACTGTCGATACTCGTCACCTTAGAAGAGAAGACGCCAGCAACCACGAAGAAAACGATATTGACCAACGCTACCAAAGAAAATGGCAGCGTTCTGCTGAGAGGGGCCCGAGTGTGTGAGCGCCATGCAAATCCGACTTTGAGAAAACGGTATAGAAGAGTTGTATCGGAAAGTCGGCTCCGAAGGAGGGCCTGTTGCTGATGGTAGAGACCGTCTTGAGAGTTTGAGGAAGAGCGCAATTGGTAGATCGCGAAGCAGACGAGGTCGAAGAGATGGGAGCCTGTCCAGCCGACAATTAGGGCGAGGATGGCGATCAGAATCGTGCCAGTGCTGGAGGGGACTGTGAGGGTGGAACCGAGGATGGGACCCTTGTCTGGACTTCATTAGCCATGTGGGTGTACTCATCATCACAGAACCAGAAGATTCGCATCAGGGAGAACGAAGGTAGCCAGGACAGGGGGCGTACTGTGGTTCGTCCATACGCCAATGTATGCTGACTCTGACAATAAACCCATCACGGTTCAGTAGCGCCTTTAGACGCTCGCCCAAGTAGCCCAATTCTTGAGCTAGGAGTAGCAAAAATATCTATCACTCATTCACTTCAGATTCTCCTGACGGAGAAATCCCACCTTATCCCTAAATCGCGCTGCATTACCAAGAATCAGGCTCCGAGACAGCACACCGAATCCTAATAAAGAACCACAGGGCTGAGAGACCGGGGCTTGCACGTCGCGAATGCTGGACCTGTTGAAAGTGTTGCCTAAAGACAAGGGCGCCTTGTGGCTTGTCAAGTTTTAGCGACTTTCAGCTGCCGAAAAGTGTGCTGCAGGCCCGCTGGTTCGATCGATGCTCGTTTCCATGTGAGGAGGAGTGCGAGTATGAGCAACGTGACTATTGCCTGTACAATTAATGCACGTAAATAAAGCAGAGCAGGGAGTTTCATTTCTAGTAAAAGAGTTGATTAAAGCTAAGGTAGCTAGAATTGAGATCGGGTGAATTGTGAGAACTCCAGAACACGGGTGCACAGAGCCTGACTAAGCGGAGGGATCGCTCTACGCCTAAATAAGAGATCGTACTGCAATGGTACTGCGATAACAATATAAGAAGCTGTGAAGACTATAGTGGCGGATGGAGAGGCTCTCTCCTGGTGCTACCTTGGCATGTGGTTGTGCCGTTTGAGGGATGGGAGAATATGGCCGCCTATTGGCGCAAAAGCTGAAAGATCAAGTTGAGTATTCAGAGTCAGAGGCGCTCTCCGCCACGTCTCGCTGGGCGGAATGCTGATGTGCGACAGAAGAATGGCCGCAACGGTTGCCTGGTTCTCCTAACTGGATTCTCAGCTGCAAAGGTGGCGAATCAGATGCTTCAGACCTCAACCAGCATCTCAACTCCCCAGCTCACGCTCCATTGTACAATTGTGGCGAGTGCGACTGGTGGTTCAGCATATATGATGCGAGCATTATCCCTTCGTCCGCTGGAAACTGTCCAGCGCTAGCAGGGATCACCCACTAACCGCCCAAACCCCCTTTCCGCCCACGCCTACCACACTAAAATTTTCTCGAAAATTCTATAAAAAAAAATCCAGATTATAGAGAATATTCGAGACATTACGAATATCACATTAATTTTTCGATTTTATGGTGTTAAGGTCTCTAAAATCCAAGTTGAGCAGGAAGGGGGTTTAGGCGGTTGGTAGGTGTTCCCTTCTAGCGCTGGTCAGTTTCCAGCGGACGAAGGGACACGCACAGCAGCAGGTCTGCATCACCTCTCCCCTGACTCATTATGAGCCACGCTTTCTCGGCCGTCAAGGAAATCTCCCTCGATAAATACGCTTCGCACTTCATCAACTAACTTTCTCTGAATTCCCTCGTCTACGACCACGTGGATGGGGCGCGGGGATACCCTGCCTGGAATCCTGGCCAGGAATTGATTGCTTCCGGGCAGTGTTCTGATATGTCCGACGCAATCACCTATGCACAGTCGCACAGAGAGGTGAACCCGGAGAAAGTTGGGATATGAGGCAGCTCATATAGTGGGGGCCATGTGTTGTGGGTCGGGGAGTTAAAGCTGTGGTCACCCAGTTAGCCATGGTGAATGGGTGGGACAATGCGAATCGTTTGATTAGTTCCGATGTGATGCCACAGTTGATCGCTGGGTTTCAGGCGGGTAAAATTTGAGACCTCTTCACCCATTATGTGGTTTGTTGAAATTGCTTAGATCGACTTGGACGGGCTGCAGGGCAACCACCTCTGGTGATGGCAGTTGTCAGTTCAGATCCCACGAAGCCAGGTGCCTTATCGACAGCAGAGAGTTTTGAGTTCTTTGAGAACTGCGAGGCTAATGCGTTTTGGAGAAACGAAATCACTCTCAAAAGGTACGTGAAAGCGTATCCTCAAAATCGGGTGGATTAATCTGACGGTTTTGCGGCATGGAGGATCTGAGAAGTTATTGTCCCGCATTTCATATCCACCACATCTCTCCGACTCCGCTGTTGATGACCTTCGCCGAGAAGGGCACCCTCTGTCCGATTGACATCGGGCTGGAAGCCTATTCGCGAGCTTTGGAACCGAAGGAGCTTCAGATACTTCCAGGGGGGCACTTTGATAGATGTATCAACCTGATGTTTGACTTGACTGTAGAGCAATAGACGGCTTTCTTGAAAAAGACCTTGTGTGCGTAAGTGCAAAGCAACACGATTAGAAAGGCGAGAACTCACAGAGCTAAGTGTTACATTGTTTTATCGTGTATTTAGAGTCTCCTCTAATGCACTTTGGTGAATAGTAGCGTTCTCTCTCTCTACACCGAGTTTAGAAAATCATCAACTTTAGCCTCGTACAATAAGATTATAGATGAAGGTCTTCGAGCCAAGACCATCGAGTGACTGGCCTACACAACTCAACCACTCCTTCTCGATCCCAGCGCGAGACGCAAAATGAGCTTATCATGATTGACATCACGTTGCACATGGAAGGCGCGTTGAGAGATACGTCGGAAGCCAAGCGTTTACTCCTTCCGTTCCCACGAGCAAGGGATGCGGTTTATGGCCCACCACGCTCCTTCCCTATACCGTGGCCTTGCTTTCCTTCAAAAGCTCTTCGCGGCCTTCAACAGAACGTCCTCACAACAAACACTCGCTTAATCAATATGCATACGACTGGCCATTGAGACTTACCACACCACTCACTACTTCATATACCATTCGCTTTCAATCGATATTAGTCAGGCACATCACCCGTTCGCTACGCCTTGTCTCAGCTGCACAGCATACAATCTCCCACAGCGTGTCAATCGCTCTCGGTACAATCATTCGCTCACGATGCAGCTCAGCACCGAACTCTTTAACAGGATGGACGGAGTTGAATGTACCAACCCAGGACAATTGTCCCTGCCGAGCCTGCACCACTCCTGTGCCACTGCTGCTCTGCTAACATTGCACCAGTCGACCCTCGAACAATCGCAATATTCCCAATTCTCGATCTCCCGGCCGAGCTGGTACTTTGCGTATTCGATGTACTTGCGAAGGAGGGTGATTGGTGCACCTTGACCTGTCTTGCGCTCTCCTCCCGCCTATTGTACCACACCTTGAAAGAACGATACCACCCAACCCCCATTTCACTTGAGCACAACTTCTGGCGCAGCGACGACACATCTTCCGTCTATTTGCATGGCTGCTCGTTGTGCCAGTGTCGGTGGATGAACAATGGTTCGGTAACCTTGGCGCAACTTATCAAAAACTTCATCGGTCCTAGTTGTCGGCTCCTCGAGGGAGAGTTCCCTCCTGTTTTCGTCTCGAAGAAGGTGTACGGCGGTCAGGACGACTGTGACAACAAAAATGAGAGAGAGCTGCGTGGAAGGAGACGAGACTTCAAAAGGATGACTCACTACCGTGAAGGAAAGGTGAGCCCGGTTATTGCATGTTCCACAATTGGTCTGTACACTCAATCTAAGGTGGTCCAGATGACGCACTTGTTGCCAAGTCCGTTCAATAAAGGAGACGACTGGACCGAGGAGGTCTGGGAGAGGTGTTTGGAGTTTGAAAAGTTGGGTTGGACGAAAGATATGGAAGGATACTTCAGACGGAACATCGGAAACTGCAATGTCGGTAAGACATTGTCCAGAAGGATGGTGTACAATGTAACTCGGCGCCAGGTATCTGGCGCTGTTCGGAAAGGGGTGGAAACACTATGAGGGTGACTTTTCCCCAGGATTCAATTGTCCTAAGAGGTGGCTGGACGACCTGATCAGCGATGTTAGTTCTAGCGAATCACGAATTGTTACCACCCATTCTCCCACATCTTGATGGTGTTTTGAGAGCACTGTCTTGTGAGTATCAACTCGCGTTGCACCGTTCGGGGGGGTCGTGGCATGACTTCTAGATCAACGGAACTCTCCTGTAAGTGATCTAAACCATAGGGCTGGCAAGTACCACGTTGGTTCAATAGCACGACTTTGTGTCATGGAGTATTTCTGAGATGGACTCCGCGACTCCGCGACTCCGCATATGAGATGCTAGTGCTGACATGATCCCTCAAATTCGGCGAACCTGTGCCGCCAACAGCCCCTGTCTCATCCCTGCCGCCACAATAATGTCATCAGCAACATCGTTTTAGCCATCTCAACGACGCTCACAGAGATTGACAACCTCCTAAAACCTCTATGCCCGGTGACGTTGAGTATGGAAGGATCATAAGATGGTGCGAGTGAAGAGCGAAGGCCGTAGCAAAGGCTGTGAACGGTGCAGGGCACGTAAAGTCAAGGTGATATCCCGCACCCCAACAGTCCTGCTTACTCACCTTATACACAGTGTGATAAAGCCTCTCCAGCATGTTCGCAGTGTCTGAGATTGGGAAAAGAATGCTCTGGTGCTGTCACTGGAATGGTCTTCCTCCACGCCGATGTCACTACAGGACTCTCGAAGACAAAGAAGGTCGTACATGCCCGAGAACGCAACAGCCTCAAAGGGGGATCGTGCTCCACTCTGGAACAATCTTCCCAGCGATCTAACTCTTCCACACCTTCAACTTTTGGAACTCCCAGGGAGGAGAACACCCCCCTACCTTGCAAGTCATCGCCCACGTCCCCTCTGCCCACCACGACGAAAACACTCATGCGTTGCTACTCTCCAGAACCGGCTAGCCTCCTGCCAACACAAATGGACAACTCCCCCATAATGGCTCGGCAATACATCTCCCACTGGATAACAATCCTCCAAACCGAAGGCCTCCCGTGGATGTCGCGCCTCCCATCGCTTCTCACTCGAGCATCCAACTCCTCTTCCTTCGCCATCGAAAGGTGCGTCCTTGCAGTAGCACTAGGGTACCATGGCAAGCTCGTCAATTCCAAAAGCGTAATGGTGGAGGCCTACAAATGGTATGGCTTCGCAATTAGAAAGCAAAGAAGCCAGCTTGAGCAGTTCCACCCTGAAACGAAACAGCCGAGACTGGAACAAATATGCCTGCCGATCATGCTGACGATCTTTGAGATCATATGTGGAACTAATCTCACGCCTTATTCTCAACATGTTATGGGTGCTGCTAGAATGCTGGAGGTTTTGGGTCCGGCGGCTTGGAAGGAAAAGCAATGGTGTTTGATATTCAGGACCGTGAGGACGCAGATGGTAGCTACAATTCGTGCTTTTCTTGGTCGAACGCTGATCTGGGTCTAGTTCTCTGTCTCTATCTTCGACCGTGTCCCATCCTTTCTCGCGCAGACGGAATGGCTTACAATTCCCTTCGAGGGGAATGTAAAGCCCGCAACAGACAGAGTCATGGATGTTCTCACTATAATACCCGCCTTCCTATTCCGAGTGGATCGACTTTCATCATCTTCGGATGCTTTGGAGATTCTAGCAATAGAGGCCGATGCGTTGAGAATAAAATCAGAACTGGATCAAACTAGCTCGAGTTGCTCAATCGAGGGTCATAATCATGGCACTGAAGGGGACGCCGACTGTGTCATCACCACACCCAAAAACCCAGAGACCCAGAATACTGCTGCAGCGGACTGTTCAAAACTACCAGATTGCCTTCTCGTCTCTTTAACCTTCTACGAAACAGCACAAGCCCTCCTTTGCTGGGTACTCTCTCAAGTCAGCCAAGAATCAGTATCAAAATTATGGGGGAAGGAGTTACTTGCTAGATGCGATTCACTTCTTGATCTAGCAGAACCGCTTCATAGTCACCACCTCAGTGGTATTTATGTGAGATTGGCGTATTCGTTGAGGGTCGTGGCAATTGTGAGCCCGAGTGAAGAGCAACGGGAACGAGTGAGGAAGACTGTGGATAGGTGGAGGTCAAATATTGCTGCCGGCGGCTTCTGTACGGGCGTCATCCTGGCAATGGAAGAAGATAGAAAGGTGGTGAGGATGAATGGTGGTAGTGCACGGAGGATGATGATTGTGGAATAGGAAGTATATATGATGATAAAAGTGACACGAAGTATATTTAGCTGCCTCTTTTCAGACTTGAGTTGAAGCGCCAGAGTAGACTTCTCTCCGATGGGCGATATAAAATAAACTTCTAGGAACTGCTATTTCGTGACTGAAGGATTTCAAGGGGGTTTTCGGTAAAACTCTTATTCCTTCGTTTCTCTACGATCTAGGGAAGTTCGTCATGGCGTGTTGCAGAAGTGATCTCCAGATGCCCCAACAAGCCCGGATCCTCCCTTTCCATAGTAAAGGCCATCCGAATGGTAATAGAGGAAGGCTCTGCAGCCATTGCCAAGCCAAGAAGAAGCTCGGGTGCAAGAATATATCCCCCGTTCCGGCCTTCCCTGAGACATGTGCAATTGCGTGACAGCCAAGACTTCAGGGTCCCATTCCCCGAGTTGCTCCACCTCGCTCCAGCAGCTGCGTTCGAGAAAGCTGCGTATAGGAGAAGAACAGTGAGGTTGCGCAACGTCTCTTGAAAGACAGGTTACCGCCAAAAGTGAAACCCATCCATTATCAGCCGCCAATAATACATTGCTCGTCCCATAGTCTTTAATCCACCCCACGATGGGAAACTAAGCTTATCACCATTTCTCAGCCCAGAACCCCCTAGTTTTGCGGGCGCGCTCGGCTAGCCACCTATTCGATAGCTATAGCTTTGAATCTTTTTGCACGTGAAGCATAGTTGGCTGAAGGACAGTTGATGGAAATCCGCGACCCCTAGATCGTAGCTGCAGACAGAATCTTGAGACCACACGAGGGAAACGCGGGTGTACCTCGATAGCTAAAAGCCTAAACCCCTCCCTAAGTCAATTTTGCTGACGATCTAATCGAGGAACGATTGAAGTTGTCAGTTCGCGAAAAAAAAAAACCACGTGGAAAATATCGTGGCTTTTGAGATTAAGGGCAGGAGGCTGGAAGTGCCTTTGGAAGACGTTTTTACGCTACAATTCATGGGCAAACTATGCCCATGTGGAACTCCTCGCACACGTGATCTAAAAATGGCACATCGGGTTGGTAGGAGTCGTTCACCAATATCGGAATTAACCAACAAGATGCTCTTATTGGTCAATTCAGAGCTGTTGATTAATGAAATGTACAATGCACTAATTAATATCGTCTTCCTGATCTGGTAATCGTCAAGTCGTATATAGTGATTTTTGATAATAGTTTGCTAGTTAGTATCTCCTACACTGTAGTAAAGTATTAAAATTAGGCTTTGAGTGTGCTCAAAAATTTAATTGCACTTCTCCATTAGGCAATTATAAAGAAAGTTAGAAAAAGAGAAGTTAACCGAGGAGCCTTCTCTTTGCTTTTTTCCGGCGGCTCCTAGTAATTAACGCCCTCTTGGGAATAATCTTTGTTCGAGCATTGATTATTATAAGACTAATGTAATACACAGTCAATATAGTATAAAGTTTTCAATACACCTATTCAAAAACGTTACAGGGCAAACCCATCGGCAAAAATTGGGGTAGTGGAGGGGGAAGGCTGGCCGACGGCATTAGGCTCGTAAGACCCTGTTGAGAAGACTGTACTGCGAAGACGAAATTATATCCATAATTAGCACTTTATTTAAATGATTAGTCAACACCATACCATTTATCAAAAGCGCGATTAATATATCAATTGGAGCGTCGATCGCAGCTGCAAGCGGCTGCCGAAGTTCTGCCGCAACAGTTCTTAATCCTTCAGCCTCGTCCACCTTGCTCCCCCTCATGACACCCTCAATGCCTCCCATAACTCTTCCTCATACCCCGCGGATAGTAATTTACTACCAGACACAGCACAACCCTGATGGCACTCCTTGCTCAATCCTGCCAATTATAACCCAGCCCAACATCGCGGTGACACACGTCAACCTCGCCGCGATCCATCTCAATGATCCTCCTGGAAATATACACTTGGTTGGCACTCTCTTTCATCGACCTGTCTGGAGAGTCTTTGCTAACCCTAACAGAATGACCATGTTCCCTCTGACCCACGATACCACACGCTATGGGCCGAGCTTCGAATCCTCCAAGCATCCGGCATCAAAGTCCTGGGAATGCTAGGTGGGGCGGCCAAAGGCTCGTTCACACGACTCGACCTCGACGATGCAACATTCGAAGCATACTACATCCCCCTGCGAAACCTGATACGAGAGAGAGGACTCGATGGCCTGGATCTTGACGTCGAGGAGCCAATGACGCTCGCGGGCATAATACGGTTGATTGATAGACTAAAGACAGATTTCGGAGAGACATTTCTCATCACACTTGCTCCCGTAGCAGCGGCATTGATGTCCGACAGACCTGAGCATAATCTGAGCGGGTTCAGTTACGAAGCGCTAGAGGTCATGAGAGGGAAGCAGATTGCTTGGTACAACACCCAGTTTTATTGTGGGTGGGGAGATCTCAGCAAGACAGATGGATACGACTTCATGGTCACAAGAGGATACTCCGCGGATAAGATTGTGATAGGGATGGTTACCAATCCTGGGAACGGAAGTGGGTGGGTACCGTTCGAGATATTACAAGAAGTCTTGAATACTTTGAAGATCAGATATCCCGGATTTGGAGGGGTGATGGGGTGGGAATATTTCAATTCTCTGCCAGGAGATAGGGACAAGCCATGGGAGTGGGCTGCTTTCATGACACGGAATGTCAGGAATGGCTTGCCAGCCGTTGCGCAGGATATACCAATCGCCAAGGCGTCGGACGAGAAATCGGTCCAATTCCTAGTAGTAGATGAAGATCCAAGGTCGCCTCAAGACGCTCCTGTACCCAAAAACTTCGAGTATTACTCAGATGGCAGTGTCGAGGAATGAAAATCTTCACCTTCTTTCTTGATATTCCCTCTATCTCCACTGATCCGAGCAGGATCGAGTTGGTCAGAAATTGGTGGATTTTGGCATGTCAAAGTAAGTAGATGTGTTTAATCTTGAATAAGCTAATCATCGAAAGAATAACTCCAATCAACAAGAGTAGCCTGCATCAAAACCTGAATGAGAAGGAAAGATCACCAAACCTTGCACCCAAACCATAATCCCATCGCGCCTACTCTTCGCCGCTCTGTCCGTCCGTCCCTACATTTCAGTGCGACCGTAAGAGCCCCAAAGTCGTGCTGCGATTCTCAAATATCAGGAGCCGCCCATCTCCTAGAAAATTACGTCTCCTTCCGCCTCATAATCATCCTCGCCGGTCGAATCTGGAGTGACGAAACCCGTGCCACTTGCAATGCTGGATACCTGTGGATATAGTTCTACAGAGCATAGAGCGCATGATGAACGCTGTGAGGCGCAGTTTGTAAACATGCCATTCGGGCTATTCAAATCGTTGCTACTCAAATTTCTGGAGTTGCCGCCTAGACCAGGCATCTTACTTCTTCCAAATTTGACATATCGCTGCTAAGCACGGAAACCGGAGAGCCATTCAATAACCAAGTACCACAAACGTTGAGACTCTAATTCGAAAAGCAACGAAGCAACTGCGCTTGATTGACTGTCTAAACCATCATGGAGGTCCTGGCTCTCTTTCCAAACGCCAAGACCCTCCAGGAGATCGCACTCCCGTCTGGTATCTTGATCATGACCTCAAATTACCTCCCCAAAACAGACTGGCAAACTCTACGACTACTTCAACAGAATTTCACGGGTTTGCAATCGAATCACCCTTCTTCAGCGACCTTTAGTTCAGCCCCCAGCAAGTCACGATCATCATCACCACACCGCCCTTTCCTCTAAAGACAAGACATTCAGCGAGCTTTTTTCAGAGGCAGAGACTCTCAGAGAGCTGTTAATATTTAGCTTCAACTACCCTGAAGGATACGACCCCGATCTGGAGAGAGTGAGGTTGAACGAGACGATCCACCAGGGTATATCTAGTATGTACAGTACAGCATGCTGAAGTCAGCTAGTTGGATCTTTTGAGTACCGGTATACCGAGACTACCCAACCTGTCCAGATCACAGTTGGGATCTTCTTTCATATGTTTTATAGGTTGGTGACCTGTGGAGGCGTATGGGAACTAGTCTCGGTCTCCTCTTGGACCGAGTTGGGGGCAAGCCTGGCCCGCTCCACCTGATCATCAACCGATTTCTGGTCATGTAATCCGGATGATCCCCTTTGCCATGTGGGAATTAGCGCGGAGTCTGCAATATTTCTTTGCAACGGAATATGGGGAGCTTGAGAGGTTTGAACCATGATGTCTAGTTTGATGCGTGCTTGAAGGAGTCGCGGAAAGCCTTTGTGAGATCGCCGACTCGTTGGCTCCAGATCCGCAGAGACTTGTGGGAATAGAAATGACCCAGATCCTCACCTGGCTTGCAAAGTCGATACAAAACCTAACGGAAGAAAGTTCGAGCCACTCATCCTAAAAATCACCGGAAGGCCAAAGAACCGTTGATGCTCATCTGAACCATTTTTTATGTGGCAGCCTAGAAATGCTTCGTTCAAACAAAGGAAAGAGGCGTTTCTTCTTTCCAGAATACTTACGCTTGCTCATCACCTTTCTTCTACATACCATCTTCAACTTTCAAATCTAATTCACCTTCAGGACTAGAAGATTTGAGAACTATCCGTCTGCTCGATTCACCCATAAAAGAGAGCATTCTCCTCCGATCTCCACTCCGTCAGAATCAAACCGTCTTCCTCAAACGCAACAACATCAAGCACCATCGCCATACAACAACTCAAACACAATGCCACCGAAGAAGGGCATCGCCGTCAAGAGGAAAGCTCCCGCAAAAGGAGACACTGCGAAGATGCCACCTGCAACGATGGATGCTCCAAAGAGAGGTCCCGGTCGCCCTCCGAAGGAATCCATCAATGAGGATTTGGATGAGGAGGGACCAGCGAAGAAAGTAGGTCGTCCCCTGAAAAAGAACGCCAAAGCAGCTCTTCCGAAGGCTTCGGACTCGGAGGAGGATATCGTCGAGCCGCCGACCACAAAGAGAGGTCCTGGCCGCCCTCCTAAGAAAGCAGCCATGGCAGCTCTTCCCAATTTAGATACCGAGGAGAACATGAAGACACCAACGAAAAAGCTCGGTCCAGGTCGTCCTCCCAAGAAAGCTCAATCTTCTGGGCCTTCTGGCGGATGGATTTACGTCAAAGATGAAGGCACTGCAACTGAGTCGTCTGTCGTCAATGCAGGATTCCCTTGGGTTTCGACCCTCACTCTCGGCGAGTAAGTTCCCCCTCATTTTCTTTCCATCGTTACTCCCCTCCAGCTCTAACATTACGGAATCCCAGAGATGACCCAATCGAATACCGCACCCATGCCCACCGTATCGCCTTCCTCATCCTCTCCGGCAAGGCCACCTTCTTCCAAAAGGCCAAATCTGACAATTCCGATCGTGCCCTCTGCGGCATCCACGACAAGCAGAGCGAGATATTCGACATTGCCAAACACACCACGTATCGTACTCAGCTGCTTTCGAAGACCTGTAAGGTGGTAGAGGGTCATGAAGTGCTTGACCAGGTGACGAGAGATCGCTGGATCATCAGTGGAGATATCAAGTGGGACAATGATGTCAACTCTGATGTTGTAGGGAAAGTCGTGAAGAAAGTTATCGATGAGGGGGACGTGACTGTCAATATTCTGGCTGAGTATCTTGATGCTCTGCAGGATCAGGAATATGAGAGGGCTAGTTTGGCTGCGGAAGCTGAGGATGAGGATGCGGATGGGGATGAGGCGCCAGCTCTGCCGAGCTTCAAACATGGTTGGGATGGGAATGGTGAAGACTACAGCAGCCAGTACGACGCGGAGAGCCAGGAGGCGAAGGACGAGCATCCCGAGACTGATTACGATGGCCCGAATTCTGAAGTTCCAAGGAACAGAGTGGATTCCGGTGGCGATGGGGAAGAGCATCAGACAAATGAGAACCCGAAGAAGTGGAAGGGTCCGGATGGAAAGGGCAAAGGGAAGGTTCCAAACAAGTGATGGGTAGCCATGGAGCACAGATTGATACTTCTGTTTGGAAGATTGATCTCTGCAAGAAGCAGCACATATACCAGCGGAGATGTTCGAGGCACGGATTGGGATTGCTGAGTTTTAGTCTGCAGCTTTGCTTTAGGCTCTGGAGCCTTCAATTTGCTTGCGAGGAAATATCCCCTTCACTAGTTTTCGCGCATAAATGAGAATGAAATCAGAGTCGACTTCTTTTCTGCATCCCACACCAGTGACTTAGGTTGCAAGCGAGACCTTCCCACGTGATAACAACCAACCAACCTCCTTACCGGCCCCTCCCTTCTCTTCTCTCCGTACCTCACCTCACCTCGACATCGCCACTCTCGCGATCCCACACTAAAAACCCCAGCCGCCCTCAGAAATGGCGACTCGGCACCTCCTCTACAAAATAAAATACGCCCTCTCCCTCCCTGATCCAATGATGCCGCAGCCAAGACACCATACCGTGCTCTTCGTCCCTCTCACCTCATCCGCCGACTCACCCGGCACCATCCACCATGTAATCGGCGACCTCGTCTCAGGAATGGCATACGCCTCCCGCTCGGAGCCGCCACCAGAAGAAAATGAAATGTTCTTTAGTCGAGAATTGCTAGGATTCGTGTTGATGGATGATTATCCAAAGAAATTTGAAAACACACTTAGGGAAGTGCCCGCGCCTCCGGTGCAGAGGAAGTTTAGGATGGAAACAATGAAAGTTGAACAGATCAAGAGTGATGGTACTTTCTATAAGGAATGAGAGGCGAGGGATAGGATGTGGAAGTGTACAGAGTGGATCGAGGAGGTTGCCATTCCCAAACTTCGTTCGGTAGGACTGTTGAAGTCGAAGGAGGTGGAGAGTGGAGATGGGCAATGCCAGGTTGGGAGCGCGCAATATGACCGTTGCCGAGGAAGCAAAAGGACCTGACCTCGTCTGCGAATCATTGAAAGGATAACTTTTGTATGTATAAGAAGAGAAGTCTAGCTGCACTGCAGCATGAAGGAAAACCCCCAGAACCAACGTCCCGCAAAGGCCATCAAAGCATCCGTCCAACGCCCAACACCTAATGCTAAAACAATCCAACATCTCGTCTCATCTCATCATCAAGTCATGACGGTCATCAAACTACCTACTCCTCTTCCTCCATGCCACGATCTCAGCTCGGCGTCAACGCCCTCTGCACACCCATCCCCGGCCTCAACTTCCCCTTATAAGGCCGCCTCCACTTCCCCTCTCCAATCATGAACTTCGGGCTGCCCACCGGACTCGCAAGCGAGGTCTTGAACGGATTCTCGCCCTCGCCCTCCCTTCCCACCCCAACTCCCAGCCTCGATAATCGAGATGGAAACTGAGAAGCCTTGAAAGGATTATCGTTCGCCATTTCCAACCCCAGTCTCGACAGGCGCTCTCCACCTCGCGACGGAAGCCGAACATCCATGCCAATCTCCTTGCTAGTGATGAAATACAGGTTCGTGTCCGAATATACCGACATCGAGCGTTCCGTCATCGTGAGCGAGGAGCGGAGATGTGCGCGTCCGGGAGGAGGGATCGAGACGCGGAAGGTAGGGTGTTCTTCCGGGTTCGGGGGGAGCAGTTTGGCATCTAGTAGAGAGAGGTACTGGATGTCTTGGAGGCTGTTGCGGTTGGAGGCGATGGAACGCGTGGTAAAGTATTCGTAGAGCGGGAGATGAGGGGAGGGTGCCGCGCCGCTGGATTTGCGGTATTGGCGTTTTCGTTGGGGGCGGCGGTAGATGAGGAAGGCGAGGGGGATGGAGAGGATGAGGAGGATGAGGATTATGATGGCGGCTATTATGCCGCCGTTCAGGCTGGAGTGGGTGTTTGTTGGTGCGTCTTCTAGACCGAGTGACGAAGAGGCAGAAGTTTGAGATGACTGACCGACGTTGGTTTGCGAAGCAGCGGAAGAAGTTGTTGTTTGAAATGTCGAAGGTGGCCGCGATGTCGGTCGCCCAGAGGGTGCCGATGTTGGAAACGGTTTGCTTACACTGAGAGGCGGTGGTCCCAGCCCGCCACTACCATCACCTCCTCCTCCCCCTCCGCCACCGTTCGGACTGCCATTCATTCCGCCATTGCCATGAGTCGAGAATGGGCTTCCATTGTCGCCCATGTGGACATTAGTAATTAAATATCTCGTAAGGGAAAGTTGATTAGATAAGAAAAGCTGCACCTGATCTACAGGGCGAGAACGGATACGCCAGCGTCAAGAAAGAAAGAGCCGAATGAAGCGAACTTGGACCAATATCAAGATACAAACGAGGCAAGGGGGAGGATGAAAAAGAAATATTCCGAGACACCTGAGAGGAGCATCACATTGAAACAACCGACGCGAGGCTAATGTGGGGTAGCTGCACGCATGAACTCCTGAGGACGAGCCATTGCATAGGCAACAAGTTGAAGAGTGTATGGTTTTAGATGTTGTACTTGTAGCGGTAGTTGAAAACTTAGAGAGGGCCACTTCAATGCCGACCACGGTGCATTCAAGGTTTGAAGGACGTAAGTCGTTTCACGCTTATTTCAACAACAAAAACATCGGGTTCAGACAACCAATCAACTGTCTAACGAGTCCTCAAGAACTTATTATTTTGAACACGAAAGAAAGAACCAGCGACTTCAATGGAATGAGACAACACCAGGGCAAAGCTTATTTGGATAATCTTGCCAACAAATTGCATGTCCACCCCGTTGACAGCAGCAACTCGCAAGGCCGCAAAATGCATGAAATATGGTGTAGATCCACAAATATGAGCACTGGCCAAGAAAAAGGAGGTAATAAAACTTTCTGACCTTCTACTTCAGAAAATGTTTCTTCACAAAAGCGCCTCACGAGAAAGTTTCATTCCAGCTCGCGGTGATGGTTTTCAGTCTAACCGTTGGTCGAATTTAGCAGCTGGATCAAGGAATGCGCCCCCACCCCCCCCCCGCTGTCGAATCAGCAACTGTTCCTGACCGAGAAATAAGGGTGATGAGGCGGCTTTGCGCTCGGATTGGACCCGGAGTGCATAGCCAGACAACAGGTGTTTGGACCAGGAATGTTCGTATTTCAGCCCCACGATCATGTGACCTGTCAGATAAACAAAAAAAATGTCCAATGGGTTTTGATCTATGCTCAGAGGTGTCTGGAAAGCGGCCCGGACCTTTGAAGAGAATGATGCCTGACAGAAATGCCATGGATTTAGTTCGCATTCTGAAGGTGCCACTCCCGAGAGCGAATGCACTCGCATCTTTTCGTAATGGACATCGCGATAATGTCATCGAAGCACTTGCAAGACCTTACAACGGCATGAGCGTTTCGAATTAGCCAAGGAAAATCCGTGGAAGGGTGTCTTCGGATAAGTCTAGAGGTCACGGATGCCTCATGGCAGAGGTCAGTGTGAGTCTGGCTCCTAATTCCAGCACCATGAGAGCCAACATTACCATCCACGGACCTGGTAACCAAATATAGCTCGAGCTGTGATGGCGGACGATATTTTCCGGATCCCCAAGATATCTTTTTCACATGACTTCATCGGCCTTCGGTCTCGTGCTGCAAAACCTCGGAAAGGCGCGCAGGGGGTTCACTGATTCGTTTGTCTCCCAGGATGCGGACCGGCGGTGGCTCCGCATTGGAGAATGCTTCAATCGTGTTGATCAGCGAATTGGTCGTATGATTCTGCATGAAGCATGAACTGACGGACATTTGCAGGCTGGATCATCAACCCCATGAAAGAGTAGTTGGGAATGGGTTTAAAGGCGAACTAGAATTGATCGAACAAGAGAAGAATACATAGAGAGACAGAAATGCAAAAATGGAGCAGCAAAAAGAACAACTATGGACTGGCTGAAAAGGGGAACGGCCGTACTTGCGCCACGGCTTGCAGGGAAAAAGGAGAATTCGCTTGGCTTTTGATGACGGAACCGGGCAAGAGCCACGCGAGCAAAATTGCCATCATGAAACCCCATTGTCCCCTGTCCTTATTGAGCCGAGGCATCCTCAGTCAACTGTTTATCTCACTCCTTCACCTCTTCTTTTATTCTCTTTCCACTCGTACATTGTCATCTCCCGATACCCAAAGCGTCCGCAACGCTCTCTACTGACCTCACGATCTGACGTTTTACCCCTGAATCCCACTGCGCACAATCAACACCGCTGAAATGACCTCATATCTGTCACGTCTGAGCCCCGTGCCAGGCTTCCCCGAATATACCGGTCCGCACAAGGTCGGTACCATAGACGTCGAGCTGCCAGTTTCTGAGTTGGATTGTCCCAGTCCTTCGCCCGATGAGAGCATCTCGACCGTCCAGTACCGAATTTTCTATCCGTGCCAGCCGGATGCGAAAGGAAAAAAGAACGTCAATTGGCTTCCAGCGCCCCAACGAGGCTACATCTCTGCATATACCAAGTTCCTGGGTGCTGGTTCTATGCTGGCAGACCTTATTTCGTAAGTCTTCTCCTTCTGTCCTCCATGAAAATGCTAAGTGGACAGATATTTCCCAAACCACCTCTCCTACATCTCGATCCCCGTGAGAAAGAACGCTCCTCTCCTCCAACCGGATACAGAGAACAAGCGATGGCCCGTGATGATATTTTCGCATGGTTTGGGCGGATCAAGGAATGCATATTCGCATCTGGCGGGATCAATTGCTAGCCATGGCGTTATTGTGATAGCACTTGAGCATCGAGACGGATCGACCCCAATCTCCTACATCCGCGACGTCCCATCGAACAATTCCATAACAGAGAAGAACGCCGCGCGGAAGAGCAAGCGGACAGTCGACTATGTCCGTCTCTCTCACACACCCTCACCAGAAGTCGAAGCAGGACGAAATACACAACTCAAAATCCGACTGTGGGAACTCGGCGCCATTCACGACAGCATCCTGAAGCTGGACCTCGGCGAGAAACTTGAGAACCTCAACACCTCCTCCACATCCCTCTACCCATTCAAAGACATAATGGACGTGCACACACCCGGCAAGATAGCTTTCGCAGGCCACTCTTTCGGTGCAGCCACCGTCAGTCAATTCGTGAAGTCAACCTTCTACTCCCCCCGCACCTCCGAGGCACCCTCCTCCTACGAACCGCTCTTCCTACCCTCTTCCCGCTCCGCAATCACCTCACAAATAACCCCCCAAACCCCCCTCATCCTCCTCGATATCTGGTGTCTGCCCCTTCGCGCAGCCTCCATGAGATGGCTCTGGGACCACCCCTTCCCCTGCTACACGCCCTCCGGCCCCGGCGGCTCCGCACTCTTAGCCATCGAATCGCAAGCCTTCTACAAATGGAGCGTTCACTTGAAAGCTACGAAGCGGCTGCTGTCACCGAATCCCTCTACCTTCGAATACAACTACAGCAAGGAAGACGGTGGGAAGTGGACCGAGCCCAACTTCTTCTACGCAAACTCCAGCGCGCATCTAAGCCAATCCGACTTCGGGCTGCTCTTCCCCTGGGTAACAAAGCGTTTTCTCGCCGCCGAAGAACCAGAGAGGGTAATGCGGCTCAACGTCCGGGCAATCCTACAACTTCTTCGAGCACAAGGAATCGCTGTCTCCGCAACGTCGGCGAAGGATATGGAGGTAGCGGGCAAGAAGGACGTGGAAACAATAGACGATACGTTGATTTTGGGGAAGAAGGGAGTCAGGGCTTGGAATTGGATTAGCACAAATGTGGAGGAGGATTGTCAGCATGCCGGGGAGGAGGTCGAGGATTCGGAGACGACGGAGCCGGGTGAGGCGGTTGTGGGGAATGAGTTGATGATGCATACGAATGGGACGAGTGAGCAGCTATCTGAGCCGGTACAGACCTCTGAAACTGCGAAGATATGAGCTTGTGAAGACGAAGAGGGGAGGAGAACGAGGAGTGATGATGAACCTGATGACATTTGATAGAGCTGCATGGAGTTTTAGAATAGACGGGATGGCGTGGATTTGCATCTGATTTAGCGTTTCCTTCGTGCTGTTATTTGGAAGTTGGCATACCAGGCACTTGCCAGGACTTGGTTTTCGTTGCTTTCTGGGAAGAGCATGTATCATATGTTTAGATGTACAGTCCCACTTGGGAAGATAGGAAGATAGCAAAGATAGTGGAGGAAATTGAACGAAGACTTGAAAACACATGTGGAGTAGTTGTCTGCATTGATGGTCATTGTGCGTTTGGTTCTTTTTATTGTTGTTTGACTATAGTACATTACTACTCTACATATTCCTTGCTCGATGCAGTGTAGTTCTAATTCGTTGTCCAAGTTAGTGAGTGTGGATGTGGTGAAGTGTCATCGTTTTTATTCGATGCTGTGGGAGCCGTGGGATGGTGAACGAGTCATTCTGAAGTCGTGGGAAGAGAGTGCTCTCAAGTCGAGCCGATGCATGATTTGAAGCGTGTGAGGTATTTTGCAAGTTCAATATGTCGCACATGACTCGGAGTCTGGTTGGTGTGGAGACTTTAGTCGAAGCTGGCAGAGTTTGCATTGCATGTCCTGTCCTGTCGAGTTCCAATCAAAGTTTTCTTTACACCGATCTTGGATGCAAGCTGATTTTGACGGCGTTCTCGAATTTGTTCCCATGAAGCCAAATATTTTTGACGTCGCGGGTGTGACGACGCGACGAGCTCAACACGAGCGATCTTCGTGGGGTACAGTGGGCCTAGATCTTTAGCTTGCGCTTGGAGGATTGTCACGGAGTCCATGCAATACTGGTCCAACTTAGGTTTCTCCTCAAGAAAGACGTCATAGAGGCTTTTCCCCTCTTGCCAATCAAAAGGTTTTGTGGTCTCCTGCAAATGTGCCAGCTCGGTGTCTGGGTTCAATGGGTCGGCGGAAGGATTAAAGAGCAAGACCTCCTTCACGCCACGTAAACATAGATGTAGCGAGAAGAATGGTGAATTCCCCCTTGGCGCCCAGTGTACCAAGACTCGCTTGACGGCAAGACAATCTTCGAAAACAACCTTATTTGTGCAATCGCGACAGAAGGAGACGGCTCCGCATTCGTTGCATCCAACGTATAGATAGTCGGAATCGAAGTCGAAGTATACACGCGGTTTCGTAAGTTTCGAGTGGAGGCCGAGCTTATACCAACCTAATGCAACTTGGCGAGACTCGGCGCAGACGTGTAGCATGGCAGGAATTGGAGTCTCCGAGTACTTTGGTCGACGAATGTCTTGAATCCATGGGGCATAATCTTTGAAAAGATCAGACGTATTTACCCAACTTTCCACCCAGAGTGGGGGTTCTAAGGGGTCCTTGGACCAAGAAATGCGAACAATTCGAGGATCAGGCCTGGCGTACTTCCAAATCTTGCGTCGAAGTTCTATAGGAAGGCGTCCGAAACATGCGAAAGTCTTCAAAGGAGGCGGAAGCGTTGTCTGTTGTGGCTGTGTCTTTATCTGCGACTCTGTGGACTTCGCCTTGGGTTTCTTCTGCTCTGTGTCCAGCGGGTGTTGCTGCCAGGCCCAGTACCCAGTCTGATCAGCATTCGTTCTAATGGACCATTAGCACGTAAACAATGAAGAATTGTGGCATTGACCGTACCTCTTCTCGGTCGTCCATGCCCTTACTGGTTCAAGTGTATTGCTAGCCAGTTGGTCCGCAAGTCCATCAATATCCTCGTCCAGAATATGCTTCGTACGGTGTTGCGGTGGCTGCCGGACCTTGGACTCGGCGGCATGGCTCGGTGCCTTGTAATAAATCACATCAGATACGGGTTTCTTCTTGGCCTTGGTAGGATCGAGTCGAGTCCGGATCCGCGGCCTGTTCTCAAGTTAGCTATCTCCTCTGACACGAGGTGAAGAGCAAGAGGGGAGCACTTACGGTCCATCGGTATCACCGACGCGCTGTGTTGGCATTGTACCTGTATTGTTGGGAGAGGGATTACGGTGCGCCTGCGAGCTTGGGAAGATCAAGTCTGGAGTTGGCGTTGCCACGAGATCGAAATCGAGGGCGGCGCGAGGAAGGAGCTCCAGGAGAGCAGTGCCTTGCGGAGTGATGATTGGAAGGTTCAATTATTGATGCTTTCTCGATTGTCTCTGTGGAATTGCGAAGAATTGAAGGGGCCGCGTTGAGTTGGCGATATTTATTTGTGGATTTGTAGTTGAGAGTCTGATCAGCAGGTGCAGCAGTCGACGTAAAATTTAGGCCGTTGTTGGTTCACTTTTGACGCGTACCGCGTTTTTAAATCTGCCAAAATATATTGCTTTATACTGAATCTTGCAGTTACAACTATCTTGTTCCTCGAGCAGAGAAACGCGCTGGAGTTGATTGCGGGATAGGGTGCACGTCACAGAATAGAGACAACGAGGACTTTCTAGGCTTTGCATGTTTTGTATTTACCTACTCTACCTTTGAGAACATTACACAGAATATATTCACACTTCTTCTCCTATGTGGAAACTCGCAGTCTAGCGGGCAGACAGTACAGTATTCCGTGGTTCTGGCCGCCTTAATCTCTTGTTCCTGGAACGAGAAATCTAGTTTTGTGTTCTCAAAGACTTTCTCCCCGAATCCACAATTCTGCATCACATTGTGGGTTCGATTCGATTCCACGGTGCATATCCTCTTCGGCCTGAAGTTCTTCAAACCTGGAAGTTCATTCCGGTGGAGCATAAGTCCCCTGTAGACGCCTCTCCTACCTAGCAACTTCTCAAACTGGCTCGAGGAGAATGTATTTGGAGAAAGCGTCAGATCTGAAAGTATAGCGCCCTCCTTTAATTCCGCGGAGAGGGGCCCTAGAAACAAGGTGCTTTCAGCAGACTCGTTTCACCATCTTGTGAGATCTAGAAACCTGACAAAAGGATGTCTTTGTTTGATTTTGTCCTCGCGAATCACAACATTTCGCATGGAGCGTCGGTCTTTAGGCCAGCGTCTTGTGTCTTTAACCCACTGTCTCACCTTAAAGTGTCACGATCAGGAGAGCTGGAGCCTGCAAGTAACATACGTTGATTTGATCCGTAGTACATATAGTCCTGCCGGTGTTGATGTACGTTCCACCATATCCACATCTCGGTCGGAACAGGAGTGTATACCACCGTAAAGCAAGGGATCGGGACTCGTAGTAAGCATGGAGCAGATTTGGAACTGGGATTCGAGAAACCAGGTGCTGGAATCGACAGCCTGCGATCTGGCTCGTCGATCTAGAAAGCTTGATGATCCTGGGACTTGGTCGTGCGAACTTCCATGTGATGGGCCGAATTTCGGTCGGAAGGAGAGAGAATTTCGGGAATGCAGCAATTTTAAGGTGTCAGTGGGGCAACGACTCGGCCGGTTATGCTTTTGAGGCTTACTGTGGTGCTCTGAATAGACTTCTAGCATCGAAGGACAAAAACCCAACGTGGACGACAAGCTGATTGATCTCCTCAGGTGTGTTTGCCAGCCTTTCACCTCGTCAGCTTGGCAGCTCTTTCAAAGGACTGTGGAAGGAATCAAATCTCAAGTTCCCAGTTAGCGGTTGTCACATGTTGACTCTGGTATCATAAGATCTTTTCACAGGTAGACGAAGTGCCGCGGAGGAAATTGTCACGTCCTGATGGTCCAGCTTCCGGAGTGTCGATTGGCTGTATAGTTAGACTTGAAAGAGGGCAACAGAAAAGTAGGATCGAAGAACATATTCATCCTTCCTGGTCGGTACGTTGTCGTTAAGGAAATCCCTGGCTGCGCTTTTGTTGTCCAACCTGCGTTTGGGCATCTTGGAGCTAGGTCTCAGTGGCTAGAGATCGGAGTTGATGCGAGAATGTTGTGAAGGAGAAGCTGTAACGCGTAGCAGACATTGAATGAAAGGCCAAGATGTGTGTTGGAAAACTGGGAATGCAGCTCTCTGTTGACAATTGCTTTGCAAGGTGGTGGATCTTGAAGGTCCATTCGGAGGATGCGCTCGCGAAAAGACGTGCTTGATGGACTTGCGCAGCGTCCAGCAAATGATGTGGTGCGGAGGACGAAGAATCGAAGTTGGGCAAGAGATGGCAAGAGCGGTAAGAAATTTCCGGGAAAAAATAGGCTGGTGACTTGGATGGTTAAAATTGAATAGGGGCTTGAAGCGAGAAATTCTGCCAATGAAAGCAGAAAGCTCCCGAGATTGATTTTCTGTGAAAGTAATGTCCCCAACCCTTTGGAATAACAGGATTATAAATGTACCCGGCTTTCTGAGACAACGGGGTTGCGAGTGCATAGCTGTAGAAATATCCTTCCCCATATCCGCGATCATGTTCATCAACCCCGTGCAAGATTGACATTGTACAGTACTAGCGAAGTAAACTATACCACACACTGAGCACCTCTTATCCGTCTCTCACAACACCGGAAAACCTGACTGTCTGAATCTTCGCCAGTGACCAGGGTCGATGGATATAATTCTTTTCTTCCCTTTGGGGTACATCAAGATAGGTCTCATACAATGTCCGCCCACTCTGCCAATTGAACTGGAATGTGACAGGCTGGTATCCTGATTGTTTGGCGTCTCCCTGGGACTTTCCTTCGTACAGAACTAATAGTGCTTCGGTAGCAGCAGGGCGGTGTCCACTCGCAGACAAAAATTATTCCGAGAACTATGAAACTCCTTGAATCACCCTGATGACTTTGCACCTCGCACTGTCGGAGATTGAGTAGGGAGAACCAGCTGAGTGACCGGGGCGATTTTGCTCCACGCCCCTACGAAATGGGATGTAAGCAGCATCTGATGCAAAATCAAAGTATATGCGAGCAGTCTTGCGAGATCCAATGGGAGGACTGAACGTAAGTTGGTACCATTTCTTTGCGATTTGACGTGATTCCTGGCAGACATGGAGTAGTGTCAGGACTTTAGCAGTCGAGTAAATTATCTCCTCGCCTTCAACTCCATCAGGACTTTCGAGGATTGTAATAACTCGCGCCGCTGTGTGAGCGAAAGTCCAGACCATTCGACTGGTTTCGGGTGGTAGTTTCGAGAACAACTCGAGCCCCTTTTGATGGGCTGGATGGTTTGCAGGATGGGGTTGGTCATCGTTTCTTCGAGAGTGCCAACCCTGGATTTGAGGGACATGATTTGCGCTTTGAGAGGCTCGTTTTCTGTACCCAGTTTGAGATTTTGGCTTTCGAGTGCGGTAGGCCGATCTGCGATGCTGGATGGACTGGATGAATGTTCATCAGTTGCTGAAACAATCAAACGGCTGACTTGCATTTGACAACGGACTGGATGTTCTTGAGAGATTCGGGAATTGCGTCAGATTGCTCTTGTTGGAGGTGGTGAAATGAAGGAGTGGAGGTTTTGTCGAAAGGGAGGTTGGGAGGGAGGAAGGGAATTCTCAAGCGAGGCAGGGGCAACAACTACAATGCTGAAATCAACGTCCAAGAAAGTGAATAATTTGAATGTTCATATTCTTCTGGGAGCAACTAAATTTGGTTTGTCCATTTCCACTTTGAGATGATTAGATGTATTTTTTCAATGCCGGTATTTGTCGACTCGTGCAGTGGACGAAGCTTCCTCACTAATTATTTCCTCTTTCTTTGTGCTTGCTGTCCTTTTTCTCTAGGTGTCTCTCTCGATCCTTCCTCCTCACTCTACCTTCTTTTTCTGCTTCGTCTTTCATCAGCATAATTCGATCTGGGGACAGTATTCGCATACGCTGCTTCTTCACTGTACCTCTACTCCGTCCATCTTCAACATTGTTCTCGAGCTGCAACGGGTTATGAACCTGGTCCCTCCCCTGGTGCGCTCTCTCAATACCTACATTCTTCCTCTTTCCTTCCTCCTCTCCACCGGCTTTTGCTTCACCTTCAACTTTCACAGGTTCTGCAGCCTTCTCTTCAGCATTCCCTCCTGCCGGCTTGCCGCTTCCTCCTCTCATGCCCGGCCCAGCACGCATTTCCTCACATACTGACACCAGATACTCGCTGCCTCTCCCACTTGGCACCTCGAACTTGTATTTTGGCTGTACAAACACAATCTTCTCTTCCACTTTCGGAAACTCGAATTTCTCGGATATTATATTAAACGTCTCTTTCTTTGTCGCAGGATGGATTTCAGGGTAGGCATAGTCATATATCCATTCAACTACGGTCATTTATTAACAAAGCTGGGTTGGGTCGGGCAAAAGAGCACTCACCGCCATTTGCAAGCTTGGCGCGATAATACAACTTCATCTCCTCATCCCATATCCAATCAGACCATTTTTGTTCAGCCGGCTGTGGCTTATGTTCCCCCTCTTCGTGCCCGTCGCCCTTGTTCTTCTTCTCCTCCTCCTCTTTGGTCTTTGGCTTCTCTTCAGGCTTAGCGGACTTCTTCGGTCTGGTTTTCGACATCTTGTGCAACCACAACACTGGACAAGAACACAGCAGATCAATTGATCATCAATCGCCCGGAAACTTAGGAACGAGAATGAGGCGGTCCAAATATAAGAAAGTGTTGGGACCCAGGTCCATGCCACGCTGCATCCCATCGAAACGCCCTGCTCCCTGCATCGTCACCCAAGAGCAAGCCCACCACTCCCACATTAACCTCCTATCTCCACCTGCAAGCCTCTCCCAAACCGGTAGTTTGCCAATCGGAGAAACATAAGCTGCATAGTATATCCCACAATTCAGCCAAACATTGCACTAGTTAGTGCCACGTACGCTGCAGTCCAGGTACTGGTGCAGAATCCGATCACGTGCTCTGCAAGCCTACCCAATCTCAATCTCGCATCCATGCCATGGCCCAAGGAATGACTAAATAGCGCAGATATACTACTCGGGCGTTGCGAGGCTGAGTCGGTTCGCACAAGGCGGAAAAAGCAGAAGTTTTTGATTGAAAGCTTTTTGGAAAAAGGATTGATTCATGCATTTCACCGAGTTTGGATGGCCAATGGGACAAAAGGAGGCTGCTCGCAGTGCATCCGCAGAGACGGTTATTGGCTGAATCATGCCGGAACCTCCGACTTTCCAAGTGGAAATATGTGGTGTTCACTTGGGATGTGAGGCCTCATATGACAACAGGGTGTGTCTTGACATTGGAGGGAGGGGGCGGTGAGGAGGAGAAATATGATTTGATGAGTATCACGTGCGATGAGGGGTTCCTGAGCTTCCAAAATGGGCCTAGCCTAGCCCCTTTTCCTATCGCTGAAGCGCCCCTAAAAATTCTCCAACTTCAGTGAGGAGTTTACCAATCACCCCACGAAAACCAAAGAAATACCACCTCAAGAGGATACATTTCCATTACCTCCAGATCCCACTCATCCCGTATATTACTGTCTATAGACATTCGCGTCATATTCATTCTGCCCGTACCCGAGCTCTTGCTGCGGCATTTTCATTCCCATACCTCCTAACTGCCTTCGCGAATCCTGCCGGCGTATTACCGCCTCGAATATCCAATTCCTTAACTCATGTTCCTCGCTTGGAACACTGGTGCTCAGACCCGACGCGGCTGTCATGGCTGGTGATTGAGCTCCGCGATCCGCGTTACTGATGTGTTCGGTCTCTAAGGCGATTTCTCGCGTGGCTTCACTCGAGATCCGCACCCTGGCACCCCTGGATCTCTCTCCAACTCCCCCTTTAATCCTCCCCTCACTCATTCCCTGTCTCATCCTAACCCAACTCGTCCCAGCCCGTCTCAGATCACTTGACACTACGAAGCATGCACACCAAACGAACCAAGTCGAAGGTATCAAACGCAGCATCATTGATTAAAGAAATACATGTTCTTCACCTGAAGAAATGTTGAAATGGAGATCAATATGGCTCCAGGATGAAAAACAGTAAAATGACAAGGTAATGATTGGAAAAGTGGCACCGAAACTCACATTGGAGATCAAATTACGCAGAAGACAGGCAGCTGAAGGCATGGCATTAAGTATTACGTAGCTATCGCGTCGTCTCTTCGTCTCAATCCTGTCTATCCTTACTCCTCGACCCCGCTCTCTCCAACTCAGGCGTAGAACCGCCAGCCTTACCCCTATCCTTGATCTCCACAACCTTCATATCCAACCCGACTCTAAACTTCTTGCCCCTCCACATCACCGTCGTGCCACCAAGACAAGCCCAAGCCCAGATCGGCCAAGCGAGAAACTCCCTCCCGATCCAGGCGGCGATCCACTCTTTAAACGGTCGTCGCGAGTGTCCCAGAGGTCGGGCGAAGGATGGAGTGTCGTCGTCTAGCTCCACTGACGCTCCGGAGTGAAGTTTTGCATACACTAGGGTATCCATGCTCATCCAAGTCGTCACGCTGATCAGCCAGAAAACGGTGAACGCAGGCCAGGTCTGCGGGATCCCAAAAATAGAATGGAACCAAGGCAGAGTGGTGACTGCAAATGCCCCATACGCTGAACAGAGAAGAGGTTCAACCCCTGGCTCTACAAAGGTAGCAAGCGTGACCGTCCATTTCCGTACTCTTAGCCAACGAACGCGGCGAGCGATGTACTCTCGTACTGACATTCCTGCCATGGGTTGGATTGCCAGATCTCCGAATACTAAGCCGTGCTTGTAGAACTTTTGGCCCGCTTTCTCTTCGCCTACTTTCTTTCTCCAGAGGAGGTCGCCGATAAGATGGTCCTCGCAAATATTCTCGGAGAAGAAGTCGATGCCGGGGGAGTAAGGAGAAGCTCCTGAAGTCAGGTAGTTGAGGTGGGATCGCCTGAACATGGTTGACTTGCCGACTATGCAGGGGGCAATGGAAACCGTGTTTATTGCGGTGTAGAATTTTGCGTGGGAAGAGGCCATAAACATTTCTTCGAGTCGACCGCCGCCGGTTCGCAGTATTGTACCAGATGTTGAATCGTTCTTTGGTGGGGAAGGGATGCCGTATGTTGTTGAGTTGGTCGATGAGACGTGCTGGCTTTCATGGTGGTCTCTGAGAAGTCCTCTGGCTTCTTCTCCTACGCTTGCTTCTACACTGTCCACAACGAGTGGCAGTTGGTGGACGAATTTGTAGGGAATAGCTTTGGTCACGCATGCCTCGAATCCGCAGAGCTTGTCCACCATCCGTCCAGCGACTCCTTTTCCAACCCAGACATTACAGTCAATGATCCAACAGATATCTCCTTTAGCTTCCCGATACCCTCGACTCATATTTCGGATCTTCGGATTCGGTCCCAGGTTGTGTGGTTCCCCTCCATGCCCGGTCAGATTCGGATCGTCTTCTTCAACAAATATCTGTACGTCGAACTTTGGGAAGTCTGCCAGCAGACGTTGTAATACAGGAAACGCCGGATCGCTGAATGATGCTACACAAAAGTATATTGTCAACTTCTCCAAGGGGTAGTCTTGTCGGAATGTTGCAGCAAGGCATTCATAGAGCTGTGGCTCGAGTCCTTTGACGGGTCGAAGAATCGTTATGTGTGGAACGTCTTCGAGCTTCAATGTCGGAGACACGGCGGGCTTCGGCTTGGAGGAGTAATAGCGGTACCTGTGTGTGGGTAAGAAGTATGAACTCCCCAAGCATAGACGTTTCACTTACAGTTGGGTAAATCCTATAGCTTGGACGACAAGGATGAAAAAGTACCAGAAGCCACACGCCGAGGCGATAGCAAAGGTCCACGCCGACATTTCATAGTCCTCTGCAGCACCTACTGCATTTGCAGCAGCAGAAGGACCGTCGCGAGGCCAGATTGTCATGTGGAGACAGGATCTGAGTCCCCCGGTCGGTCTCACCACTTTCTTCCGATTCAGCGACAGAAATTTCCTGACAGTCGGAACGTCGGCCTTTGAAATCAAATCACGTGACATTACCGGAAATTCTCGCTCTAAAAATCTTTGCAGAGTCGAAAGAAAAGAAAAGGGCTTCCCTCCCCAACCACATCGAATGATTTTCCACGAACACTTCCCTCGACCTCCTTGAGGAATCAGTCTGAAGCTGTAAGTACACGACTATTTTTATTTGACGTCGATGAGGACAGGCTGGCTGTCGTGCATGCGGTGATGACACAACTCGATGCTTAGAGGAATGACTCTGACTTTATGTCGCTCCTCCATGCTGGCCCAATTCTCTTCGAGAAGACTACAACGGTATCTGAGCATTGCAATAAAATTACGATATTTACTGGGAACGAAACCTTCAGACAACGTCCTGCTAACAGCTTCAAATTCAAACAGGCTCGACATGATCCCACCATAGCTTCATCTTCACAAGATGGCAGACACAGCAGCTATCAGCCCCGTCGACCATGGCGTAAAGGCATCGGTCTCAGCAGCGCCTTCAAAACCTCGTGGACCTTCGAAGCGCGATCAACTGAACAAGTTGTATGCTCTCCCCGCACCTCTTCGAACATTTCCCCTCCCGACCTTCGTCCCTCACAACCCTCTCTCACTCTTCCACATTCTGTTTGTGTGGGTGTCCCAAACAATCAATCCACAACCTGCGCATTTCGAACCGCTCTATCAGGGTTGGTTCTCGCCAGAAACCCGGTCAGTCCACGTCACAGACTCCCGGTCTATCCGAGGGTTGTGGGAACAAGGTTTCTATGGAAAAGGAAGCTTGAGTCGGAGTGAACCCCAATGGCTAGAGTTGCAGAAGACGCGGGCAGGGGCCACCAAGACGAAAAAGAAAGATATAACGGCTTGGGAGGTAACGAATATTAGGCGGGCGGAACGGCAAGAGATGAAGTGGGAGAGAGCAAGAATTGAACGAGAGGCTATTGAACAGAAGTTGGCGGAAGAGGCTGCTGCGGCTTTGGAAAAAGCGGTTGGATCTAATGGTACTTCGGGATCGACAATCACAGACGCCGCAACCATTGAGGCGGTTGAAGTCTTACGAGGTTCTGAAGAACCACTGCTGGCCACCAAGCCGCAAATTTCTGCCCCCGTAGGACCTCTGGAGCTTCTCGCTCTTTCAAATTCGAATGTCGACCTGGAAAGGTTGCCTTCGAGCGTTCCCTGCGTCGGTGAAAATATGAATCGGAACTTCGTCGAGCGATTCTACGCAGCTCCAGTCGACCCCCCAACACTCTTGGCGTTGCCAAACTCGGCTCAAGACTACCCTCCAAGTGACCCAATATCTCAAGAAGTATCGGGAAGCTTGCCGGCGCCATCTCAATATGAAGCACCTGCCAATGGTCATGCTCTACCATGCTTCAAGCCGAGTTCTATGCTTGCTCCAAATAATGATGGGGCAGGTTCAAGAGAAAACCATGGACTTGGTATACTTGCATCTGCAAAACCGGAAGAAACTGAGATCGTTGGAGGATCAGACACAAACGAGGACACCGTTGACGAATCAGTTCATTCAACGCATTCAGAAGATACTCTCGAGACTCATGGTACGCCCCCCAACGGATCTGCTCTAGTCAATGGAGGTCCTTCTACCCCAAGGATAAAGCGCCAAAAGAGCGTTCGATTTTCACCTACCGTTGAGAAGACCACCTTCATTCAGTCTGAACCACCCAGCCCTGAACGAGCCGCAGCAGCAACGACAATAATCGAAGAAGAACCTTTGATCATCCAAGAGCAGGAGCATATCCAACTTACCCTTGAAGAGGCGTTCTTCCTTTCCTACGCACTCGGTGCACTGGATATACTCGATCCGGAAACCAAGAAACCGATACCAAATCAAGACCTGTTCTACCTATTTCGCAAAACATCCTACTTCCCACCGTTAGCAAATCCATCCATGTCTCCCGATGACCCCTTTATGACCAACTATGTCGTATACCACCATTTCCGATCGCTTGGTTGGGTTCTGCGCTCTGGGATCAAGTTCTCGGTCGACTACATGCTCTACGCTCGCGGTCCCGTCTTCACCCATGCCGAATTCGGGGTCCTGATCTTACCAGCCTACAGCGATTCGTATTGGAGCAGCAACCCTTTCTTGCAAAACTACGTGAAGAGTAAAGAGACACGGACCTGGGCTTGGATGAATCGGATTCACAGAGTGATCACTCAGGTCAAGAAAACATTAGTTCTAGTGTACGTGGATATTCCCAAACCTTTGGAAGCCGAAGAAGAGGCAAGAATGGGTATCGATGCTCAGCTAGCAAGATACAAGGTTAGGGAGATTATGATGACGAGGTTCTCCGCGAACAGACGGAGAGATTGAATTGGGGTTTTAATGTAACATTATGTCAGGATATCAATGATGTTTCATTGCTCACGAAGTAATGCCAATTTTTGCATTGGCTTGATTTCTCCTTTTTCCATTCCTCTTATTGCCTTGCAATCATCGCTTCTTTGACATATCTTCTATTGTGATTTTAGAGCTAGACGCCTCCACTAAACGACCGAGTAGCATTTAATGTATTCTACGTACTTCATAATTTATCAACTTCTCGTAACTTTATCTTCTCACCCCTGTTCTTTTCTTTATTCGATTACTTAGGTATAACGCGTAAGTGCAAAAATAGATAAATCTTCAAGAGGAAAAAGCGAAGGACAGCTGGAAGAAGATTTCCTACCTACAAATCCTATATTAGGGATGACATAGAGAATGACGGTTCATGATACTGCTTTCCAGTGAGTCAACCCCTGCGAGGCGGTAGCGAATTGACACCGCGAGGGTGCTTGTGGTGGCTGCCAGCCTCCTTGTAACTCCGCTGCTCCCTTTATTCTCACCGCTTGACTGTGAGTTAGCATCCTTTGCCCAGGGTTCCTGGCGATCGCAACTCGTAGGATCGCAAACTTTTAGAGCTTCTGCCCAGATTCCTTGTTGTGCAGCTGCAGGATGTCACGCCTCGCGGGAATTGGGGATTTCGTCGGAAACACCAAAGTTAGTCGATTCGAAGTGATAGCTGATCTCATCAACTATGCTGATTCAAGCAAGAAAGCCCAAAGATCATTCCTCACGACTTCGACCACAGCACCATCACCTGCAAATCGCTTTGTTCATGTCAGCTATCCCAGCAATCCCATTCCTCGTCATCTGTTAGTAAACCGGATAGGATAAATCTGTCTAGCGCTATCACCTGCTGTAGAACTCCTTCCAGGCGCTAAAGGTCTTTTGCTGTCGCATGATCCCAATATCCAGGCTAATTTTGAGCCACGAGGAGGCTTCCACAACCCGTCAATGTAGCGGAAACTTGGAGGACTGCGACTAGGCCGTACATTCCAAGAACAAGCAGACTTTAGCGATATTACTCCAATTCACTGAAAGCCTCAGGCCTCCAAACAGCAACTCGGTGAGGGACTCGGATCCTGAAGGGGGACGTAACGGAAATCTGGATCCAATCTTCGATCTGCAAGCATCCCAACACAATACGACTTGATCCCGCACCACTACATGACCAAACTACCGGATTTTGTGTTCGGCCTTGCCCCAGGTGTGTCATTATACGCGAGGTACGGCGCGGAAGGTTATGTGGCGGGGAGGGTAATTGTTCTCAGGGGCCGTGTCTGTCCGCCAGGCTTGCTGCGACATGATTAGAAAACTATCTACTTAATTTTAAACGCGCTGTACAATACAGGGAAAGAGAGAACGGACCTTTGAAAGCTTAAAAGGATCGAAGCTGGTGGGATGAGGGTGGGAAACTCTCCCCACCCCCCTTTTTTTGTTTGTTTTGGCGGGGTTCCCACTTACGAACTAGCGCAACTATAAATGTTTAGACAATATCGATTTTGGAACGTGTTAAGCACTGGAGGAAAGACTAGAAATTGTAATAACTTTAACTTGGGAATTAGTTATAATTAATATAGCTTCCTGTTTTGTTTCTAATACTTGTCGCGCAACATAAATAGGTCGCGAATTGAAAATCGCTAGTGGTGGTCTTGGAAGGTTTGCATTGTACCCGGCTAGGCACGGATAAAGTCGGCTTATAAGGGTACACCCTGATAGATTTGAATAAGCAAATTTTTGGACAATTGCATGAGGGAGGGTTAGTAAATCTGCCCAACTGACTCCTATATTGGATATACTAACACCACAACAGATGGCCGAGTGGTTATGGCGTGTGGCTCAAGAAAATTTATTTTCTTTCTGATTAAAAATCAGTGAGACTTCTCATAGGGAAACCTGCAGGGGTTCGAATGTACGTCCTGATTTTTCAAATGAAAGGAATTGATTCTAATAATCAAATAGCCCCTTCCTCTCATAAGATCTTTTTTTAATTTTTTTATCGATTTTTTCACACCCTTTTTAGGGGGGCGGGGTGAAGGGGGTTTGCCGCATAGCAGAAGCGACAATAAACAGGCAAGCAAGCGCGCAGGCAGGTAGCCTGTATTAATAGCCACGTGTGACTCGGCAAAGGGGACTCAAAATCTGCTCTACGCAGGTGCAGGCCTAAATGTTTGTTACACCGCCTTCGTGGCAGAATCGCAGAACACCAAAATCGCGCACTAAAAAATCAAGGGGAGATGTGGCCAACGGGATTGTGATTAATTAATACAATATAGACAGCTAGGAATAGCTTCATTTTAGATTTAATTGATTCATGTTGTGCAGTGTGTCAAATGAATAGATTAGATTAGAATACCGGCCAGTAATCTAATCTATTCATCAAATATTCGCACTAATTATATTCTAATCATATTCTAATCAAGGTAATCATGAATATTCATGATTACTTTGAATACTTTGCACGTGATATTACACGTGAGCGGCTAGCCAAATCGGGTAAAGCTCCGGGTGCTCCCGCCCTAGCGCCACTTCGCCACCCAATTAGAAATAGTGACGCTTGGTAAGCGAACCGAAGGTTGACGATACTTCTAGAATTACCTCGACTTAGCTATTTAGTAATATTAGTAATTCTAAAGCTAAATATTAAAGATCAAAGGACTAGAATCTTCGAAATAAGTAGATTCTAGATAATCAGAAGAAGAACTTAGAAGCTTTTAGAATATTAGAACTTTGTATAAGAATACGTTGATTTCCTTGATTTTTATTTCTTACCTATACTTTAATCACATATAAAAACTCAGCTACTACTCCTATCAATATACTTTCTACTACAAATATACTCGATTATACTCGATATACTCGAAAATGTCTCAAGGATCTTCGATTAAGCTTAACTTGACTCAAAATCACCCTGAATTTAAGTTAAAGCCTATTAACGAGCAAGCTCCTCTCTTTAAAAAGGGCTACTTAAGAAAGACTTTAGATCCTATACAAGAGGATCCTGAAGAGATTCGTACATGTACTATAAGGTGCTTAGTTCGGGGTTGTTCGTAAGTTATTATATCTATATATAATTTTTATTTAACTAATATATATAATAGTAAAGCTTGGATAAATCAACGAATATATGCCCCTACGAGTAATTATTATACTCATTTTCGAAACTCGCATAAATTTATAGATCTTGAGGCTCTTAAAGAGGGCGAGAATAATAGTAAGTTATCCTATATTAAATAAAAGACTATATTTACTAATATATTTAATAGGTGAAAGTGAAGCTTCTAGTCAAGTCTCACAGACAACTATAAGTAGCCTTTTTAATAAGCAATCTGGACAACGAGAAGAAAGTTTTACTATTAATCACTTTAAGGGATTATTATTAAACTTTATTATTAATAATAATATTTCTTTTCGGGCTATTACTACTCCAAGCTTTAAAAAGCTAATATCTTATTTGAATTAGTAAGTTTTTATTAAATTCCCTCTTATTTATATATACTAATATTTAATAGTCAAGTACCAGCTATATATTCAAAGACCCTTACAGACGAACTTAATTTACGCTATATCGAAAAGAGTTTAAATATTAAAGAAGAGCTATTAGAGAATATTAATTCTCAAGGCACTTTCTCTATTACTTTAGACGCTTGTACCTTTATAAATCAGAAGGCTTTCCTTGGAATTACTATGTAAGTTAATTAATTATTAATTATTTAAAAATATATACTAATTCAATTTTAGACACTTTATAAATAAAGATTTTATATTAAAATCTTATTTATTAGCTATGAAAGACTTAAACGATATACACTCTGGTATTTATATGTTTTCTGTTTTATTAGAAACTTTAAAGTAATATAATATCGAATATAATATTACTAGGTAAGTAATTTTAAATATTTATTAAATAATTACTAATATATATTATTTAGTATTACTCGAGATAATGCTAGCTCAAACGATACCTTATTAAAGGCTTTTATAAAGCATTATAATAAGGAAGGCATTAAATTTCAAGGCGATATTCCTTGTATAGCTCACGTATTAAACTTAGTAGTTCAAGATATCTTAAAAGCTCTTATTAAGAACGATTATGATACCTCTTATTCTACAGATTTATACGAGCAAGAAATGGAAGAACTTGAAGATAAAGAAGAAGAAGAAATAGAACAAGTAACAAGTAAGTTTTCTATTTAATTTATAAGGGATTTATTAATAAATTATAGATTTATCGATTTGGAGAAAGGTTCGAAAGACTATTATAGGTCTTAAATATAATCAAGAAAATCGACGGCTATTAGAAGCTCAAATTAAAGCTTTTAATATAGAAAATGCTCGATTCCCTCAACTTGGTAAGTAATTTCTTTTATAATTATAATTAATATTAATTAATACTAACTATTTTTAGATCAAAAAACACGATGGTCTTCGACTTATTATATGTTAAAGAACTTTTTACATATATATGAAGCTATTAAAGTAGTTATTAATAGTTCGAATTCAAAGGCTTTTAAAGATAAAGGTCTAATTTTAACTAATATTGAAATTACTTATTTAAATAATATTTTAAATATAATTTCAATTTTTGTTAAGGCTACGACAAAGCTACAAGCAGAAAACTATCCTACTATATATTATATTATACCTGAAGTATATAAAATATATAATAAATTAGAGACTTTTAAAAAAGAATTTAAAGTAAGTTTTTCTTAAATTTCCCTTACATTATTAATAATATTATACTAATTTTTAATAGGATAAAACGTTTACAGATGCTATTGATAAGGGTATAGCTAAGCTTAGAAAATATTATCCTAAAACAGGCGTTTTAGATAATAAAAGTAAAGCTTTATATTTAGCTCTTATTCTTGATCCTCGAATCAAACAAGAAGGATTAGCTAGTATTGGCTTATCTACTGGTATATCTTCAGATATATATAATAGATTAAAGACTGATTATAACGTGTAAGTAATTCCTTTTATAGCTTTTAATAAATTACTAATTAGTTTTTTAATTTAGATATAAACACGATTATAATATATCTCAAGCTAGATCCGATTCCTCGGATCTTAGTATGGCCGATTCCGACTCCGACGACTTGGATATATATATTACTAATTCGTCCTCTAATATAGAGGATAAATTAATAACTTATTTAGAAGAAAAGAGAGAAGATAAAAAAGTAAGTAAAATTCACTTAAATTCTATTAAATAACCAGCCGATATTTTCTTAATATTTTTTCATATATTAGTACTAATATAAATATAGACTAAGCCCTTAGACTATTGGAAGTCTAATGCCGCTAGATTTCCTATTTTAGCTTTAATAGCTAGGAAATATTTGGGAATTCCTGCTTCCTCAGCCGCTAGCGAGAGATTCTTCTCTCAAGGCGCTCTTATTATGTCTAAATTACGTAATAGACTTAATAAGAGTACCTTTGAGCTAATATCTTGCTTAAAAAGCTGGGGGCTATTTAAAGATGAATTGGAAGAGATTAAAAAGGAAGAGTTAAAGGGGAAAAAACAAGATTCCGAGGAGGATAATCAGTTTGTTATTCTAGAAAGTTAATATTTAGCTAGTATTTTATAAGCCCTAGCTTAGTTTAAATAGGGCTGCTTAATAGATACTCTAGTTATTTAATAATTATTAAGTAAACCTTGATTTACTATAGTCACGTGACGAGTAATCACCATATTCATGAATATTCATGAATATATATTCTAATCTAATCAAATTTTTTGAGCATTATAGTAATCATATTCTAATCAAGCTAATCATGAATATTCATGAATATTCGAAATACCTTGATTACTTTTTTGACACACTGGTTAGCGTTAAAGTTACACAAGTGTCTAGCTAAACCTTAAGTAATCATAGGCAATGTGATGAGATAGACGTCAATGGTCTGCAGTACCTTGCCAACTGTCTTTGCATTGCTTTTTCAAACAGTCGATGTAAGGAGGTTTATTCTCCGCAACACAGATGCACTCAAGAGTAGCGCACGCGGTACTGATGTATTTGGTGACGTGCTCATCACAGAGGAACTGTGGGGGTTAGCCCAAGTTTGGCCTCCTCGGGGCCTTTTACTGACCGTGCAAGTTGTATCTATTGGCAAGTCGGTATATTCAGCGTTGGAGGTAGAGCTGGTAGGACTGGTGCTGCTCTGGGCTAACACAATACTTGCGGCGAGGACGAGGGCCACAACCTGCAGCGTCTGACGACGGATGAAGTATCTCATCACTTAGAATGTACCGCCAGGGTGATGCGGGGGTCTTGGTTGCTAGAATCCTAGCCTTCTGCGTTTTGGGATTCTTGAGATTTATACGTGGGTCTCGGTGGTCCTTGAGGCAGCGCGGCTGAGGCATCGGGGTTAGGGGAAGTAATTACCACCAGCCCTAGGACCACTTGCCAATCCACTTCATGAGCTCGTGGTGGGGTGGGATAGCATGCTTTTTTGGTTGCCTATGTTTGGTATGTGGCTGGCGCAGGCCCTGATGGTGGTGGGGGCGTGATTGAGTCAGTGGGTGGGCGCAATCCTGGAGCTGAAAGGCCCCGGCACCCCTGTGGCTGCCCCTCGCCCCTGACGGCGAATGAAGCTGCTAATTTGCTAAGGCGATAGCGAACATGAACCAACGCATGGCTCTCTGCGTCCTGGTCGGGACTTCCCCTATCCCCTAATCACCCCCTGAGATCAAAGTTACGAGACCAAATTGACCCCTTTCTACCAACGCCTGAGCCCTCTGATTGGTCCAAATTAAACGGAGCGCTAACCCGGCTAAGCTGGTCGCGGCGGATCGCGAGCAACTGGAACGGAACATATCCATCACGTAGATAAGAGCAACCCAAGGTTAGGCGAGGCTGTCGAAAGGTGGCAAGCTTATAGTGCCTTAGGTGGCATACTAAATATTGAGGCCAAAAACCATTACAATATAATAATTTTTATATCGAAAAGAGGATATTGCGGTGATCAAAATGAGCTATTGCACACGTGAATAGGACCGCAATTAATGAAGATATAAGTAAAAGAAGTGTGGTTGATAATGATGGGGTGCGGGGTAAATTCAAGAATCACGAGAACTTTCCGACTAGTAACCGATATCCAAGGTCAACGCACGCACCCACCCAACGCACGCTTAATTTTCTAGCCTACAATAGAATTAATTAATTAATTATTAAATAACCACATAATCAATTAGCCTGAAATTAAAAATATAAAGTAATTGAGCTAGGCGTATTAAGTTGGCTAATCAGGATTTGTTATTTTCTAAGGCGTTGTGGTAGAATAATCTGCCTTCCTGATCGGGAGGTCTGCACCACCCCTATAGCTTTAGGGTCATCCTCTTCCACCACGCCCCCCTCCTGAGCTCCTAAATTCGATAAAATCGAAGACCCTACCTTCAATATTACTATACGGGACCGTTTGGCCTTCTTAGCAGCATTTCTAGCTATAGTAGCTGCCTTTCTAGCTACTGCTCGTTCCAGAACCTCTGATTTCCGTATCTCCTTCCTCACTTGATCAGTAACCTCTTTCTCCTCCACCTTCCTTAGCTTCTCTAACTCTTTCTCCTGCTTTTTCAAGGCATTTTCTATAGCCTTAGTAATCTTTGCATCCTCCTTTGCCTTTTGCTTATCCAATTTATCTTGTTCGGCCTTTGTAGCCTTCCCATTCTCACGTGCTATAGCAGCTAGTACTTCAGCTGTTCCAAAGAACTGAGCCTTTCCTGAAGGCTCTCCTGTCAAATTGAGCTTTTTCCTACGACGTCTCTTCTTCTTTTCAATCAATAAAGCTTCCTTTAAACCCTCCGCACGGTGCTCTGTAATAGAAGCCTTTGCTGTATTCGTCTCGTTCGCTTTAGTGAGCTTGCGAAATGCCTCCTTTGTTGGATTCTTAGTATACGTCTTTGTAAACTGCCGTATACGTTTCGTAGTATAAGGAGTTGAAATTGAATCGAAAGGTACTTCTGGAGGGGTTTCTGGCCTTGGTGGTGCGATTGAATCGAGAATGACTTATGGTTTATAAGGCTATATACCCGTTTTCCTCTAAGCTAATAAAATATTCGATTCTGATATACTTCTATCCCATATAGGTTTAAAAGCGTCTCAAAACATCCTTTTCGTCATAGCAATAATACCCCCACTCTTTTCTATAACTTTATCGATCTCAGTAGTATAGTATGTAGCTAATAGAAGGAAGCAACTAACGTCAAGAGGCTAAAGACGGTGTGTGGAATGTGGAGGTAGAATCAGGAGTATAATCTTAAGCCGATCACACGTCCTAATAAACTCCATATTGATATGGCTAGAATGCCCATTAACGATTAAAAGCCTCCTTCTACGCCCTACTTTCGTATAGGTAGCAGGATTAAACACTTGAGTAAGATAGGCTAGTCCAAAGGCATTAGAAGACTATCCATTCGACGATGACGCAAAAAAAGCATCTTCCTTCTCTTTCAGATCCTCTAGCCAGGAATCTTGAAGGTCTCTAGAGGTGCCTTTATAAATTAAAGTAGGTGGGATCTTCGTACCATCCGCGCAAATAGCGGCTAGCAAGCTAATAAACTCACGTGAGCCGTCTTGCTTTGCTCCCTTGATTTTCCCACTATTATATAGCTTTTTCGTCATAATACGCTTCAAAGTACAAGTAATTCCGATCAAAAAACCCTTCTCGTCCTAATTATACATATTTTCTACTATGATATTATAATCCTCGATTGCTTTAATTAACTAAGTGGGGGGGTGCAAGTATTAGCTATTTATCTAGAAAAATCGCAAGGAGTAAAAACAACGCTAAAATCAATAATACCAAATCAAAGAAGAACTATATATGGGGCCCATATTCTGATTTCATCCGTAGGTTATCGATATTGCGTAAATAAAGGCTTTTGAGCCGGGATGAATACCGTTGGACAAAACTAGCTGTCTAGTTCTTGTTCACCTCCCTTCTAATCATCTCCTCTGCAAGGTTTCTGACAATATGTGTGGTAGGAGGGAGGCCCCGGGTCGTAAGCTTATTGATCTGATCAATTAGAGCCTCTTCTTGCGTATCGGTAAGGAGTTTGTGGTGTATAGAGGTAGCCTCTCGTTTTGAGGTGGAAATCCCTTTATGCCTTCGCATAAGCGTTGTACGTTCGATTCCATATTTTTTACCCGTTTCAGCGTAATTAGGAATCAATTGCCTATCCAACGCATCAAGCGCTTTTTCCATATCTTGTTCGTTGACCATTTTATCGATTTTTAAAGGTGGAGGGGTAATTTTAGGAGAAGTGTGCATTGGGTGGGTGCGTGCGTTGACCTTGGATCTCGGTTACTGTAGCTGAGATCCCAGTTTGATCGCAAATTCCCAGCCAAGATTCCATCGCCAATCACATTTTCTAATGCTGCGCGAGAACACCAGAATCAACCGGATTCTGAGCCTACGGGAGCAGAGAATATCTCCGTGTTTAAGGCAAAAGCGCAGGGGTCTGATGCAAGTCTAATGAAGGATGCCAGATTCTCGAGAGATGATTCAATTTCATTCAGCTTCTTTCTGTGTGCGTTATGAGGGTTACATCAAGCCGTCCAAGTCGCCCAGCACCTGAAAAGCTCGCTCGATTCACTGCCAAACCTGCCTATCGAAATCTCCGAGTTTTCGATGGTCTGCCACGGACAACTTGAGATCGAATCCCATCTGCTGACAGATCGCCTGGCCCACCGCGCGAGTCAGATATGCGTATGTGCCTTGACGTGTTGCCATGGTCACCGCCAAGTCTTGCACTGTTTGAAACACTGTCGGACCATGATTGTCAGTCCCCACGTGCAATTTGAGGTAATTCTGAAGAAAAATTGGCCGAACTTCAGGCCGGTACTTGTCCCAGGTGATGTTTTTCTTCGCTTGGTTGTCGGCGGCGCTGATCAAGAACAGGTTACTCCTTCCGCTGATGAAGGTTGCAATGTCGAAAAAATAGCCGACAGGGACTTTGAAGAATGTGCCGCTTGTCATGAGGTCATGGCTTCCGAACAAGATGTTGACCACATGTTGCACCTCGAAGAAATGGTCGACCTGGGCTGCGCCCGCGAATGTAGGGAAAACTTGATTGAAGTTCGCCTGTGACGTCCATGTTCTCAGCAGGTCGTTGCAAAGAGCAGCATCGCTAGCCATGTTGGTGTGCGATTTCGACTCGAGGAAGGGTGAAGTTACTGAGAGGAATGCTTCGTGAGACTGATATGGCGATGTAGTCTCTCGCTGATTGAAAGGGTGAAATTGCGCAGAGCAGATATTCAGCAATTCTCGACACTCGACAACGTTACCCGCTCATGGTATTATACTTCCCCTCCATGCCTGCAGGTCTTATATAATGGCGTACTCTGCCTAGGTGCACCGTGCATGCATATCAGTAGACTTTTTCTCAGCCAGCCTACGCCAATCAAGCACAGGGTTTGTGTTTTGCCGGTGTGTAACGAATAAGCACTAGCTTACTTGGTGGCAAGCTGAAACGAGAAGCCACAAAGGCTTGTACAAGCGGCAGTTCGTTGAGTAAGGGTTTTCCTATCAACGTTGTAAACCTTAGCTATAGCTCGGATACTTGGTTTTTTATTGTTCTCAATTTTAACAGAAGTGAAAGCCGCAACGCATTTTCGTATTACTATATATTCGGGAAAGTATATATAAACTCCGGCTCACCGCCGAGAAATGATTCCGGAAGAACACGAGGAGCACCTTATACTACTAATAATGGAGAAGCTCAAGACCTTCCAAATACCAGAGGAAACTGCTGGTTGAAACAGCTCATCGGTGATGTCTGTCTACCCCATAATCTACCAAAAATGCAATGGTGTTTGTTAAAGTATCTGACAGTGGCCCAAGTATCATTAATCGCGAGACCGCGCGCAGGAAGGCTATCGAGCAGTGTGATGAGTGCATCAAGGGCTTGCAAGTTTGCCAGAAAATACGTCGTCGACGTAGATTTCATCAGATCCAGCTTCAGATCCAGCTTCAAGCGGAGAAGGAAGTCTAAGGACAAGTCCTGCTTGCTTAAAGAGGCACAGTTATATGTTTGTTTGCATCCGCCACTCCTTCTTCAACTTGGCTCTTGTGTTAATAGACTTGCATCGGGCCTGAAGCCAAATATCGGGGCTGGCTTACGGCGGCGGCAAGCGGGCAAGAAGCTCTGCAAATTCTAGATACATTTGCTTGACTTCCTCGTACTTTGCGGGGAGGTATTTCGTCAGCTGCAATCGACACAATAATACATTGGGAAATGCATGCAACTTACAGTCTCTCCCACTGTGAAGACCCCAATTTCATCACCATGGTCCATCGTCTTATTGATGCCAAGATGCCAATACGTGCCCTTTGCAGCCGTAGCCAAGCTATGACTTCCAAGAGATTGGATAGGGAAATCCGCTTCATTTGAGACTTGGGCATCGTTCGGGCCTCTCATGGAGACCGTATTTACGATGCCATCGTTGGGCTGGAATTCAGCAGAAGATATTCCTGGAATAAGTCGTGCAGACTGTGCCGGAAGCTCAAAACCTGCCATGGCTCAAGTCGTCGGGAGCATAATTGGCAGCATGTCTGCTCGAGGAACTTTCGGCCCTGGTTGGGGGATTCTGTTGAAGTAACCTAAGGCACCGAGGTGGGTGTTGGCAACTTGAACAGCCCACTTCGCGAGGTTGACGAGAGTAGGGGCTCCTGGGACGTACGAGATGAATACGTTCAGGCTGATGGCCGCTAGGGTGCCCGGAATGTTGAGTAGATTCAAAGGGCTGGGGAATGTCGCGAAGTCGGCCACGGACAATCTGACGTTCGGGAAGTCTTCACTTGCGTCAAATGACATGGTAAAATAGAAAGTATTAGGTGTTGGTGCAGGGGCAAATTCGTTCAAGGCATTGACTCCGGGGATGCCGTTGTCATAGAAGCCATTGTGGGGCGGAAATAGAGGGTTCCGTAGTCCCTCCCACCACACTTGAACAAGTGGTCGGAGCCGAGCGCACATGCTACGGAACGATTCGTTTGGAAGCCTAGAAAACCCCCAATTGTCGAGTTGTAGGTCATAGAACCGGGGCGTTCGGAACGATACCGATACAATAAATTAGGTGATGAAGTCTAGAGGATCGGGAGGCAGGAGGTTCTAAAGTGACTATTGATTAGCAAAAGTCACTGCAGAATGCTACGGAGCAGAGCAGGGGAGGTAAATTGTTCAAATAGTCTGAGAAAGGGCTTACCTGAACAGCAGCTGTGATGGTTGTATCTTTGTGGGGTGTTCCCAACGTGACAATAGACTTGATCATATTCTGACGATTGTCTGCGGTCGTGAAGTATATGGAATGTATGTTGCCGTAGTTGCCTCTTAGAAGTTCAATGAGCAGTCGAATCGTATTCCCACCCTGCGAATGGCAAATACAATGGACAGGGCTCTCGGTATCCCACTTCCAATCAGTGGGTAGGCTGCCATAGAGAACAGCTCTGCTGCAATTCGAGTACCGAGCGTATCCGTAACGTGCCGGGTAGACCGCGCCGTAGTCGATAGGGATAGTATTTGGAGAAAAGGCACTGGGCACATCAAAAGTTGCGGAAGTAAGCTGCGCGTATACCTGGCAAGCCCGCTCCTAATTGCTGGACAACGGTCCAATGCGTACAACAATAACCGTGTATCCAGCAGCGTGGAGTACTGCCGGAAGGTCCTCAAATCCGCCCCAGTAATTAAAAGTGCCGAACAGTGCTTCGCTCCAACCACTAAAGCCCGAAACTTGAAAACTAATCAATATGCAGCGCCTCGAAGAGGGTTGGGAATTCGAAAGGGGTATAAAGGAGACACGAATTATAGGATAGAAACCCACCAAGAACTATAGGCACCGAGGCATTACGAGGCATTCTATTCGCTATCCGATCGACGAGGCGCTGGAGATTCACCAGGCCCTGATTCTCTCGGGACGCCAAAATACGCTCAGGAACAGGTGTAGTCATCATTCTAAGATTTTGAGCGGTTGAGGAGAATGAAAAACATTCAGTATTTCTAGACGGGCAGATGAGGTGAAGGCAGGCAGCTTCTTTCTAAACCTCATAGGCACTCGCCAAGATTCCAGGAATTTGGCACTGCGCAGCAACACGGCAAGACTGTTACACAGAGCTGCGGCATTACCGCGATCATAAGACACTTTTCCAAAAGAAGAATGCGGGGCATGGTGTGGCTTCCCTCAACATTTTCGAAAGGCTTCCCCGGTTCACGTATCCCGCACTTTTAATGGGAATACATAGTAGACTGGCAAATCGGCCTATAATTAAGTGCAGCTCCCGCAACATGATATTTTCCCTTTTAGCTGATGCGATCCCACATAGTTTATCAAAAATCCTCTACAACTATACCACCGATATACCTATCTTTCACTAATAACTGCGAGAACTGTCCCATCCTTCCACTTCGTCCCTAGGCCGTCCTCTAGACCTGTATATTGAATGCGTCATACCGATTCTGTACTCTGTACCAGTACGCTCTGAGCACTACGAAATGATTCTGGATATCACCAAGGCCTCCGAACCTCCTCTAGCACACGCTGGACTCCCGGCAGAGCCTCTCGTCACGGCGGTTCCTCCTAGTGATATACCTATTGCGCCACTTCACCTGGAAGAAAAGCCCAAGCTTTGCACCAAGCTGCGTCTATAAATTATCCTAACGGCGCTTTGTGTAGCCTACCCCTCCCTATTGGTGTTTAGTGTAAAGTACCTAGCTAATAGTATCTTGCAGCTCGCCCTGTCTTTATCCGCCCTCGACACGACCATTATCTCACAATCGATTCCGACACTATGCACTGATCTGCGCTCTGTTTCGGGATATATTTGGATTGGCGGCGCCTACCTGCTGGCCAAGGCTGCTACGGGTCCAATATGGGCGCAATGTAGCGACATTTGGGGCCGTAAGTTTGTGCTCCTCACAGCAGTCAGTTTATTTGCAGCCGCCAGTATACTTGCGGCACTGAGTACCGATATGCCCATGCTCGTTGCTGGAAGAGCGCTGCAAGGCGCAGCTGGCGGTGGCCTGGTGCAATTATTGATCATTACCATCTCGGATCTCTTTAGTGTACGCAAGCGATCGGTATATTTGGGTTTCTCGGGGGTTGTGTGGGCTGTGGCTGGATCCGCTAGACCTCTGATAGGAGGAGCCTTTACACACTCTGTAACTTGGCGCTGGTGCTTCTGGTGTTAGGGAGTCAGGGTCCTTAGCTGGCAAGGTACAGAAGGTATGGGGGGCACAATGATATCGTTACTGAAATTAAAGAAGGAAGGAAGAGAGGTAAGCTCTCTCAGACCCTTTATATACAGGAACTTCTCATTAGCTCCATGTAGCACCCTTGTACCTGCAGCCAGCATCAATGAGACTCTAACATCTGGATTAATGTCCCCTTATGTGGCATCACGTTTGGTCTCTTGCTTTTTTTCCTGGACGTCAATAATCCGCGCACGAAACTAGGCGAAGGCCTCAAGACTATTGATTGGAGTGGAACGCTCTCTATCCTGGCAATAACCACTCTACTTCTTGTTGGACTGGATTTCGGCGGAACAATATTTCCCTGGAATAGTCCGAAAGTCATTTGCTTGGTTGTATTCGGGACGCTAATAATCGGCTTCTTCCTCTTCAACGAGCAATGCTTGGCCAAATACCCCCTCATGCCGTTAGCCGTGTTTGAAGCTGGTCTAACAATGAAGTTTTTCTTATCGTCTTTTCGCACGCCATGATCCTCATAGGTATAGAATATTATATGCCGCTATACCTTCAAAGCGTACAACAAGCTTCGCCTCTCTGGAGCGGCGTTCTGCTACTACCACTGATAATAGTACAAGTCGTTGTCGAAATCACAGCAGGATTCTTGATTTATCGTACAGGCCGTTATAGAGAGTTCATCTGGGCTGGTTCACTACTAATGACGATAGGGACAGGGCTATACATAACTTTTGGAGCAGACACGTCCGTTGCGATAGTCGTCGGATTGGAGATCGTTGGCGCTCTCGGCCCTGCACTTCTTTTCCAAGCGCCTATGGCTGCTATCCAGAATACTGTTAGCCAGGCCGAAACTACGGCAGCCACAGCGTCCTTGCTGTTTCTGCAGAGCATTGCGATGTCACTGTCTGTAGTAGTCGGCGGTGTAGTATTTCAAAACAGCATGGATGCTCGGCAATCATCCCTTGCTGCCGCTGGCCTCAGCGAATCTGTCCTCGGAGGCTTTATCAGGTAGCCAGGCAGCGGCAAATGTGGCCATCACGCAGTCGATCCAGGACGCGTCACAGCTCCAGGTGGTCCTGAAGGCTTTTGCGTGGAGTATGAGGAACATGTTCATATTGTATACGTGCTTGGCGGCTATTGCTATAGTGGCCAGTGTGTTCATCAAGCACGAAAAGCTGAACACGGAGCACACGGAGACGAAGACGGGAACACAGCAGTTGGCAAAGGCGAAAAAATTAAAGGATAATCAAAAGGTCTGACGTTGTAGATATTGGAGGAGCGCAAGAAAGCAAATGATCTGTTCCACCCGGTTGGCTGATCCGAGCCACTTGGCAATCGGGGGCCCCGATTCCCGATTCGGACGCTACGATCAGGAAATCGTAGCTTCTTTACGATTCGGGCGTCCGATTAGGGTTTCAGGGCCCCGGGTTCCCAATCGCTCGATATTTCGGTATCGGGGCTGAAGGAGCTGAATTCCCCCTATTTACTAGCTCGTTTAGCCCTATATTCTTCACTTCACCACACCTCATATTTTGATTCTATAGGCTCTAAGTTAATTTATTAATTTAAGATATCAAAGGAGGTAATAATAGGGGTAAAGACACTTCTCTAGAGCTCCTAAACATGTATAGGGCCTCTGCTCCCTTATTCTTTAGACACAGTTCATAGCACAAGCACTAACTTTCCAAGCACAAATACTGATTCTATATACCTCTCAATTAATTAGCTCACTTCTACTATGTCTCTTTCAACCCTTCGTTCATCTCTATCCCCACGTACGCCTCGTTAGTATACGTGTGGGCGAGCAGAGCAATATTTTGATATTACTACTATAGGGGCTCGTTCTTCTGGCACTCAGTTTTTACCCTCTCCTATTACTGAAGAGCCTATTGATAATTGGTCTGCTGAAGACGAAGCTGCATGGGTTGAGAGGCTTGCTAAAGGGGGTAGTAAGAAAATTCTTTTAATTGCGTCAGTTCAGAAGGCTGGAAGGGTATCTGCAAAGAAGAGAGTAGCTGAGGAGCAAGTACGTGAGAATGGAGCTGGAGAAGGAGGAGAATCAGGTGATCAGGTGGAGGGAAGGGCACCAAAAAGGGCTAAGGTAGCTATTAGAGCACCTAGACGTAGTGGGAGAGCTTGAGGGTAAAGCTTAGTATGGGTGAAGTGTCTTTAATATATCCTCGTTTTGTTCCCGATACCGAAATATTACCCGATTAGGAAATAGGGCTCCCGATTCCCTAATCGGGGGCCCGAATCGTAGAGAATCTCCTATTCCCTAATCGTAGGGCCCGATTAGGGAATCTCTCGCATTAGTGAACCGGGTGGAACAGTGCACGCAAACGATCTATCAGAATCGCGGCGACCGAGACCCCAAAACAGCTCGCGCGCGATTGGTGCTACCAACCTTTGAGGTTTGTGGGTCTGGATCTCGTACCTGTAGTAGGGTGTTGTTTTAACCGCAAGGAAGTCTTCACCCAGCGGTCCCGTTAAGCCATGTGTCCACCCCCGTTGTCCCTTTCAGAAATTTAGACTGAGACCGAGCCTCGCTTAACGCCACAACTATATTCCCGGCAAAACAAACAAGGTTAGAAGTCCGAGACTTTGGGACAGAAATAGAACATTGTGCATTTGCTTGCTGGTTCTTGCAAAGCAGGTGACTCCGCTTGAAGATGGACTTGGAATGTCATCATGTCCGCTCGTCCTGTGGCGGACGGAGAATTTCCCGATTCGAGTGGATATTCAGAACGTGGCCTGATATTTGAAAGGATATGAGTGTTAGGTTCTCCAGGTTCTCTTCTTAGCTCGGAACCAAGCTGCTAGATATCAGGGAGTGAGTCGGAACAATTGCAATAATTTCCGGTGGTAATTCTCGCATTTCTAATTCAAAGACGGAGGATGCTGCTGTCACCCCCCTTGTAAAATGTACGGTTGAATAACGCCTCGAACATGCAAGCTCTCAGTGTGTGCTGCAAACCTCAACTGACATCTCAAAAGTCAGTCACACATCAGCCAATATTGATGGTCTGCCTTTGAGAGTTTCTGAAGATACCAGGGTGGAGCCCTTCCACCATCCCAAGCCTCTCCCAAACGCCAGATTCAAGCAGCGAGGCCCCGAGAAAGAGGACAAGACATCTCAGTTTGCTCTTGCTGACCAAGAGGCAAAGGCAATCAGCGGTCCAAGACTTCTCCGGAATCGACTCTCCAAAGGGTACCCGGATGACAGTCGATATATGCCGCCCGTTGACATTCCCACTCCACGGCTTCAGGGCAACGTCGGGTTTCATAGGAAATCCCTGCGGGCCACTGGCATCAGCGTAAACCCCTTGTACCTCGTAAGTATATCTGAGCTTCTTCTCCTCACCCGCTTCAGTTGCCGAGAGCCCATCGACCTCTATACGACAACTGACCTCGACTAAAACGACGTGGCCAACGACGGTGATCAGGCCTGAAGCAGCATTGAGCTTTCGGAGTTCCAGATCGTATACCACTTGGTTGATTCCAACGCTTCCAACGCCTTCCACGGGTCTAGCAGACACGTAGGAAATATGGCCATCGACGCTAGCCCAGCTCCAAGTTGGAGCGTAGCGCCCTGGATTCATGCGTGCCGCGTGCATTCCGATTTGCTTCGACTCTCTGGACTCCCAGCCCAGACTTTCGACGAGCATATTAGACCATATTCCTAATGATTTAAGAGTCAGCATTTCCCGATAGACGCTGTCGGAAGGTAGCGACTTCTCTCCTCTCAACGCGCGCTTAAAGAGTGGAAACACATCGCAAAACATCTGAAGAGGGTTATTTGAGCACAAGGGAATTCACCTACCCCAAAGAGGAGCCCAACCTTGACTCCTTTCAATGCGCTTCATGACTGCCTCCACAGCTGGAAGCCGATCGGAAGGGGGAGTGATGTCCCTGCTTGTATATTCCTCCACCAGCATTGTCCATGAATAGTGCGATATGTCGTCAAGCTTCGCAGACCAGGAATGGCCTGTGACGTCTTGACCAAACCCTTCCCAGATGGAATGGCAATGGCATTCAAACTTCAGAGCTCCAGGTGTATAAAAGATTGTCCTCCCAGAGAGGAGCCGTTCCTGCCAACACCAAGCCCTTGTACATGCCTTGCCGTAATCAGCCCCAGTGTCGTCCTTGCCCAAGGGATGCGTTCGCCGACGGAATCGAAGCGCCAGAGAGCCAATTCCATTGATATCCAAGGCAAGGCCATAAGCCTGCCATTTGGTACCTCTATCAACCAAAATGCGGTCATTTTCAGAAGAGGCAGATGGCGCTAGAATAGTCAGAGTGGCATTTCCGTAGATCTCTCCCATCTGAGGTGTCTGACGATGCACATCCTCGGCATCGTCCTGAATGATGCACAGCCGATCTATCCAAACGTATTCAATCCCAAGCTTGCGGGCACAGCTGACAATATCTTGAATGAGAGGCGGTAAGTCAACGTATAACATGCCGACTTTCCTCTGATTGAATGTGGACGCGTCTGTGAGATACGCATCTGGAGTCACGGGATCCCAGCAATAACTAAGCCCAAGAATCTCGAATCAGTATTGCTTCAAAGGATACAATTTGGGAGTTGACGGGATGCCTCGCGAGTTACCTTGCGCACTATACCTAGGTAAGGGGTGGCAAACTCGCAGAATACGTTCCAGAGGTCCTATTGAATAATGCTCCGAGAAAATGAGACTTACCTAAGTGCAATGTACTTTGCACGAACGTCTTTGGGCTCCACGAGCTGAATGCCAGTTCCTTGGTTGGCTTCGATCCAGACAACGCGATCGGGAAGCAAAGGCAGAGGCCCACCTCTGCCACATTTATGCTCCTTTATGCAATGTGCTACTTTTTCTTTGATAAAGTCGAAGCATTTTTCGTCTGCGGCGTGCCCTGGTATCTCTTCTGCAAAGCCTACGTGCTCTACAAGTGGTTCCAGGACAGAATCTAGCCATGGCAGTCAGCTGTTGCGCACTCGCCACTTTGCTCTTATTCGGTTAGAAAAGGACCACGTACAGGCAACGGTTCTCTGGTCGAGGGGAACTTGAGGTCGATAAATTTCCACGTCGATAGCTGGTTTGTTAGGATCGCCAACAGTCATGACGAAGTCCATGACCTGTCCCTCCTCTAGCTCGATACCAAGTCCGAGCATCTCTTCCTTCCCTAGAACGACAGTGGATGTCACACCAAACTGCAATCGAACACATACTGGCAAGCCTGCTGCTAGAAAGATATGGATGAACGACTTCTCGCTGTCCCAACCAGGGCTTACCGCACCGAGTGCTGTAAAGACCATGGAGCAGTAGAAACATCCACGTTTCGCAGATTCGATCAGGTCTTCCGACTTTCCGATTGAGATCTTCCCGACTGGTATACCTTCAGGGATGTTATACTCCTTCCTGGCCCACGATTTCGGGCCCTCGCTGTCATCGTGATCTGGTGGAGCGCGGTAGGGGTCAAAGTTACAGCACACTGCGCAAAGTGGTGGTAGTGGTATTTGGCAGAGATTTTTTGCTTCTTCCACGGTCATACTTGATGCTGGTGCTGCTAGAAGCGTAGCTAGTAGGTTAAAGGGAACTGATCCTTGCCCACTGAGTCGCCCTGTACCGGGAGAGGGTGCTTTCGCAGTCTGTGGAGCATTTGTTGATCCGGAGGGAGTATGTTTTGCTCCAAAGGATGCAGGTTGTTGTCCGACATGTTGTTTTTGAGCAGTGGAAGATCCAGGAGAGAAATTCATATTCTGCAGTGCAGACGTAAGTCCGGATTGAGTTCGTGCATCGTTGGACTCCCGTCTATTGCCTTCTTCATCGTCCTTCTTTCCTCTTAACTTTCGAAAAGTATTCTTCATCTCTACTGCTTGTGCTGCCGCTGAGCTGTCAAGGAATTTCGTTTGAATGAGTTAAAGGCGGGTAAAGGTTTTGAATGGTGCCCTGCGATTATGGGAGTACGTTGTCCCGTATTATGCTCGGTAACGGTTGCCAAGACGTAGGGGGGAGGGTGGCCCGGCTTGTCGTGGCTGTGTCCCAGGTTCTTCAACACAAGCCGAACTTCACTATCCCTCTACGGCCAATCGGCGCAGTTCGTCGTGCTTGGCGAACGGCCAAGAACAACTATCTTGGGAAAGGTTTCTCCGGTGCAAGCTGAGTTCTTTCCCAATACTGGATTTAAGGTTCTGGCGAAAAGAAGTGACCAGTCCGGACTCGGCAGTGCTCCCAAGATTGCGCCATCATTTCGTGGCCATTTTTATCCCTCTGACCACGTACAATGGATCCTCGTTTCCACCCAGGAACCCCTCTTTCTGCTCTTTCAATATCACCTCTCCAACATCCTCCCACCCTCCACTCGCCCAAAAATAGCCACCCACCCACTTCCTCCTCTCCCCATCACTCATTCCCATCCAGTTCCCGACCACCTTTGTCGGGAAACACCTATTGCTAAACGCCATATGCGCCGTTCCTCCACCCCTCAGCACCCTCTTCATCTCATTAAACACTGCCACCGGCTTTGTCAGATAATCGACCGAAACATTGCAAATCACTGTATCTATGGTTCCATCAGGAACCTCTTCCAACCTCGGGATAACATTCAAATCTTTCACAAAGAATTTCGTTAAGTGTGGGTTCTTCGATAGTTCTGCGTAGTTCATCCCATAACCGACCATGCTTTGTGGCTTGAGCTCTGCAGGGAGGTGTGAGACCCAGCTAGAGCAGATGTCGAGGACGCTGTGATTGGGCTTTATGATTGTGCTGTAGTATGCTTTGAGGCATGCGATTGCAGGGTCGTCGATATGTTGTACGAAACGTGGCTGCGCGTACCATTCAGAGTCGGAGCTTTCATCCTGTCTGCTGAAGTCGGCGTGTTTATAGGCGAGGGGTGTCGGGTAGAGGGATCGTGGAAGGGGGTTGGTTTTATAGAGGGGTGGGGAGGAGGGCATGGTTCGAGTTGGGCGCGTCGCAGAGAGCATTCGGATGGCGCATAGAAATCGACGAGATATGTTCATTTCTTGGGAGCCTTATATCAAACGCATAGCGGGTAATTGGAGGTGTTATTGGCACCATGGTGCTGGATCAGGAGAAGTTGAATATTCTAGATGGAAGGCGCCGAGGCCCCAGAGACACGCTATGCTCGCTAAATTTAAGCTTATTTCGACGCACCCAGGCCTCGGTCGCGAAATCTTGACAACATCACTTTGTAAACATCTCATACTTTCACTCCTTCGTTATAGGCATCCATCGCTTTATTTCTTATATGTAACCGAAACTGCAAGCATTCTCTTTTTGAGATCATGATTTGATGATGTGGCGGCGGCGGTCACAACCGGCGTTGCAGCTCAAGGGATTGCTCTTACTCGTTAAGAATTGTGGTCCATTCAGCAGACACCAGCAGCCAAGCTCTGAATGGCTGCCAAACAAGTTAGCTGGAGCTCACAAGAGTTGAAGATGAGCCATTTATTGTGTCGATAATCCCACTTTCGATGATCAATGGAGCCGTTTTACTTTATGGCACAGTCAGCGTCTTTCCGTGTCCAAGGTGTCTGGCATGGAGAAGTTCTCATCTCACTCTCGGATTTTGAAACGACAATCTTCATCATTTGAGCTAGTGATGGGCTTTTTGTTAGATAGATGTTTAATGTGGGGAAGAATTTTAAGGATATGGGCCTTTAGAATTCGAGATGTGGAATCGAAGGAGGGGGATGACATAGAATGATATGTCTTCCATACTGTATTGAGTAGAGTCTAGGCCTATGCTACTGCAAGTTATCAGCATCAAAGTTCCGCATCCCAGATCTCTGAATGTACGCCCCCAAACCCCCAGTCCATCGCAGCCCAATCTAAAGAATTAACATCAGCGGATATCGGCGGAAGTCCGGGCATATTGGCGTATGCCCCAGGCACAATTCCTCCATATCCGCCTTGCGCTCTGATGTCGTGCGGCAAGCAGTTGCTAAGAAGGTCCATCGACAATGGAAAGGTGTCAGGGCAAGTACCCATACTACCGTTGGGTTGTACAATCTGTGTCTTTTGCTCTATTTGAGCCAGTCGATGTCTCATGGATGAAACAATCCTTGGTGGCATCAAAGGCTCACTGAAGGTGGCCTCACGAGCCTCCCAAGCATGGAGGATCATTTTCGTAAAAATTCTGAAGATAGGACTCTCGTTGTCTTCCTTTACAAAAACGAATACGGCCTCAAAGTTGTCGCTCATAGCCTCCCAAGCTTGTTCAGCTAGTTCGCAGCTTGGCCGCATTCTTAGCTCCTGGGCGATTTGAAGGTATGCGGGAGCTGCAAAGTGGAGGTGAACCAGCCAACGGAAGGGTTTAGTGAGAGGCGAGCTCCTGAGCTTCGTGTCGCACTCAAGCATAAGAATCGCAATGGAAATTAAATTGTCGCGCTGAGCGTCTGTTTGGGTCACGGATAAGCAAGAATATTTTGAATGGTGTTCCAAGAGGCGGCATTTGGCAAGATACGATCGCGTCCACCAAATCGTCATGAAGTGGAGTGGGTTCTCTTCGTCACAGAACTTGAGATATTTTTCGTTAATTAGTTTTTCCAGGGTGGCCAGATCAGCGGCTTCTGGAACGATGGGCTTCAGAGCCGGACTAGTGAAGTCAAGGTGGAACATCGTGTGGCGGACAAAGTCTCCAAGTTCGCTACGTACAACCGCAAACAGTGCGTCTGTGGCCTTCCCTTGAACAGATGGTGGCTCTTTCATCTCTGAGCGCAGGTCAGAATCACTCACGTTGAGCGGGATCCTGCAGTCCCAGGTCGGGGCTAGCGTTGAGATCTTGTGCTCAGCCATTTCGCTAATGCGAGCGTCGAAGAGTACAAGCGACCACCAGAGTCTTCGAAGCAGTTCGGCCTCGAGAGCGGAGCATCTTGCTAACGCGGACTCGCTATGAATACCCATGCGTTGTGCAATCCGAATCGCGACCCCAAGCATTGCAGAGAGAGATTGAGGGACTGTTCGAGGCCTGACCGACACCTAAAATTGTCAGAAAGCAGAAAACATGTCCACGGGACTGACTTACTAAGTAGAGATATAATGCGGTCAAGCAGTCACGTTCAACAGATCGTAAAAAGCCACAATTAAGTAAAGCTTGCCGACAGCCGAACTGGAACCTCGTCAAAAGGTCCTCCTGAGACGAACCAAATATAGCCTGGCAGTCATCCACGGCGAGACTAAGGATGGCCATGGAATAGATGCTAAACATGAGCGCCTCGAGGTTGGGGCTGATATTTGAGACGCTGCTGGCAGCTTCTATGATGCGTCCTTGCATGCTAGGAGCATGTGTGACCTTGAGCAGCGGGTCAACATTTTCCAGGTACATTTGCCATAGTCGGAAGATCTGGATTGGTTCGGGGTGCAGAGTAGAGAGGTCGACGTTGGTATTGGGGGAGCCAAATAGGAGATAGTCATTATCGCCAAGTAGCTGGACCCAACTCTTCCTGAACACCACCTCACGCATATCATCGTGTGAACAATCACTGTCGTCGGCGCCATGATACTATTCCAAGTGTCAACTGCCCTGAACTTGAAACTACATATGATCCAGACTTACTCCTGAATTCAGGGCGTGCAAGAAGTTCCTGGGAGATTTAGCAATCTTGCACTGGGTTCTTGGAGAGCACTTACTTGGCTTCATATACTCTTTCAGACTTGACAGTTATTTCAGGGGATGACGGATCTGCACCGAGAGCTCCGGGGTGCTCATCATCCGATTCGTTCTCTCTTTGCGTGTTGGGAGGCCCCTTCCCAGCTGGGTCCCTGTGGAGCGGTTCAAAGTTGATATTATTTTGCCGGAGCAAGTCCTCATACTTGCGAAGACGCTCAAGAAGCTCTCGCTCGGGAAATCGGCGTTTCCGCCTGCCGCGTGGGGTCAGCGTCGCCGGCACACATTGTGCATGGGACGCTTTGCAATTTGAGCAGGGAAAGCAGCGATCGCACTTTACCTTACGATGCTGACAGCGTACACATGCCAATACCCGCTGTGGCTTCGATGGCTGAGAGAATTGAGAAGGCACCGGAGGAGACATGTCAGGGGGCAAAGCCACTCTGAGAGTCTAAGGTGGGATGGTTGCAATTGTAGGCTGCAAGGCTGGTGGGGCCGCGGTGACACTCTTTTGAGCCAGAGATGCACGCCGAGGCAATCTTCTGGATGCCAGAGACAGAAGAAAATATGAGACGAATTGCGTGTTCGTCTTGTCCCCGAGGGTTGAGGGACAGTTGAGGTCGTTCGGGGTGGAGTGGCGATATCACGTGTCACTCGGGCCTTAACTAACTGTCCGAAACACTTCTTCCTCTCACTCGGGTTATTGATCCTCCCCGCTATCACGAATCTGCCCTCTTGTGACGCACAAGACTTTCAATTTCTGTCCGCATCGAAATAAGAGAAATGCCCCAGTATATAAGACAAATTTCGCCGCGGCATAGTAGCAGCAGCACGGCGCGCCAGCTTTGCCAAGACAAACACAAGTCAGGGTCCATCAAGACTGCATTCATATATCTACTCATTCGACTTGGAATAAGCTGACCATGGATTTTCCCACAGCTTCTTCTGGGCTACAATCCACAGACAAAACGCCAATGGCAGACAGGCCAGCTCAGCCGGTCGACGACCAATATGAAGATGCCGAAAAGAATTACCAAACAAAATATCTGAAGTTCTGGATGATTATGGCTGGCGTTTATCTGGCAACTTTTCTCGTTGCATTGGATCAGACTATTATAGGAACTGCAATTCCAAAGATCACTGACGAGTTCAACTCGATTGAGGATATTGGCTGTAATTACTGGGGAAGCAAATGTCTTCCTCTGTATGTGACTGTCCCGGGAATATCTCACAAGACAATGCCCCTGTTAGCTCCGGACAGTCTATATATAGCAATTGCTGACTTTCTCGGGGTACGAGAGTGCCTACAACTTGGCTACCGCCTGTCTGTTTCCCATTTCTGGGCGCATCTACCAGCTTTACTCGACAAAATCGGTTTACGCTATCTCCCTCGTCATCTTTGAGGATGGCTCAGCCCTATGCGGGGCTGCCCCCACCTCTGTGGCCTTCATTATTAGACGTGCCATTACTGGTTTGGCATCGGCGGGCATTATGGGGCAAGACCGGATTGAAACAGATGACTTTGTTCATTTACTCTTTAAAATTCAATCCCCGAACTGGTCCCTCCTAGAAGTGGAGAATAAAGCTATTGGCAATTCATCTCTGCATTACACCCATAAGCCATCAATCCGTAATCGACAATCCACTCTACGAACACCTGGACTCCCTAGATCAAAACTTGGCAAGTCCATTCTTCTCAATTCGTCAGCTTAAATCCCCAATAATAGGCGTAAATCGCCGCCCCTGCCAATGTTCCGACGACCGGTCCTGCCATATGTTTCACCATCCTCGTCAGATAACTCTCAATTGTCGTTCTCGGGGCCCCAGGAGTGAAGAACATATCCTTCATATTGTCGAACGAGATCTGCTGAACAGGTTTCGCTCTCACAAACAACTCCTGCTCAAATTTGGCAACATTCCCATGCAGTGACGCTTTGTCTGTTGACTTCTTGATCCATTGCGCCAGGTACAATGAATCCGCCATACTCAGATTGGCACCCTCGCCGGCAAACGGTACCATGACGTGCGCCGCGTCCCCAATAACAGTGACACCAGGCTTGTGATCCCAATGGAAGCCTATCGGCAACATGAAAAGCGTTCTCATCGTTGCGCCATTCTCATCGACCGACTCAAGCATTTTTTTCACCTCGGGCCCCCAATCTCCGTGCTCTTCCAAAAGGAGAGATTTAATAGCAACTGCATCCAGTTTCGCAACATCATGTTCCTTTGGCCAGCTTACGTCCCTCGCTCCATACTCAGCGACCTTGATGCTCCCATCTCCAAGTTGCTGCGCATTGACACTCTTCCCATCACCAAATATAAATACACTACCTCTATTAACAAGCCCATGGATCTCAGGAAACCTTTTCTCAGCATCCAAAATATTCTGCTCGATACCACAAACACCCGAATAAGCTGGAACTTCATCACTCAGAAACGCTCTCGTCTTACTCCAGCACCCATCCGCTCCCACAACCAAATCAAATCCAACAACCTCTTCCCCGTCTTCGAAAACCATTCGCACATCTCCAGATCCAGATTCCTGGCTAACACTCATCAATTTTCTGCCCCATTTAATGGTCTCTCCCGGAACGCTCTCTAATAACAATTTCCGTAATACAACCCTATCAATCTCTGGCCGCGCATCTTTTTTCTTCTTCTTGCCACCATCCACCCCACTCCCCTTCGCACTAAACCACACCTTCCCCTTCTTATCCATAATCTTCAGCGCCTCGCCATCGTATCTCGCCAATTTCAAAAACTTGTCGTAAAGTCCACAAGCGGTGATGGCCGCCAGTCCGGTCGCGGTGCGGAGATCGAGCGTGCCGCCCTGCGAGCGAGCGTTTGTGGAGGCTTCGGACTCGAATATTGTGAAGGGGATGTTTTGGAGGTGCAGGAGGAGCCGGGCGAGAGTCAGCCCTGCGGGGCCAGCGCCGATAATCGCGATCTTGGGTTTGAAGGTCGGAGACATCGTTTCAAAAGTAGAGAACGGTGGACTCATGGAATCTGTTGGGGGGAGGGGAGGGGCATTTATATTTCCTGCCAGCGCAATCGTTGGCTGATGACTCTCGGTCGGAGTGAAAAGTAGCCGATTTGGTACCCAAAAGCCACCCACTCAATTCTTTATTCCTCGCCCTTCCACTATCCAGAATTGATGCTGTTTTCAGGGTTACTTCTTAAGAAGTCACTGAAATTTAATATTAAAATGGATTCTATCTCTGATTTAGTTGTTCGTTGATAATAAAACGGACCTACTCATTTGCGCATTGTGCCAAAATCGGGCACTTTTCATTCCGACTGAGAGAATGATTACGTCGTTCTTTCGCGCTCGTTGTACTTGTCTAGCGAGGGGTTAAGCGCCCTTTCTCCTTTGTTTATACGTGGGAAAGCACATGCCCCTCGAATCAAGCTCAAGACGCACTGACAGTTCTCCAACATCCTTCTCCCGGATCATGACTATTGAAGTCGGATTTTGTTTCTGTCTTGATTCATAGTCGACCGCCTTGATGCCACTGATACCTCCGCTGTCAATTTCCCGAATTAGTTTTGGGGCAATGATGCACGGCTGCTGTGCCGCACTGATGCACTGGGCTGAAGTAGAAGAAACGTTTCAATTGACTTTCTCGGATGAATCTGCAAGGTTGAGAAGTATTGAACTAAAAATAAATTCCCATCCCCGCGTTCTCCCTCTTTTGTTTGTTGTAAGATTACAACCACTCATAGCCTTCGTGCCATGGGGACGAATTTGAACTCTATGGTGTCGTCGAAATGCCGGTTCGCGACTACTAGTCGAGGGCGCTTGAGTTGCAAATTACGCAAAGTTAAGGTTGGCATTCCTAAATCCAATCGGAATTGCATCCTCTGCTGATTTCTGGTCTGAGAGTGCGACAGAACTTCACCCCTCTGCCTCCAATGCAGCAGGTCCAGCAGGTCCAGCAGAATTTGACCAGGGGGTATCCCGATGAGGCATCGCTAGTCTTTGGAGGCATGATCAAGATTCCGGAATCGGAAATTGAAGTCAAGAATTGATGCTCGAGACAATGACAGATCGAGATTTCTCCAATCACAACTCGATGCCTTCCTTCAGCGATCTCCACATAGGAGTTGAAGTTCCCGGATCCGTGACCCCAAATTACAAGAAGCGGCCATCCCCAGCTTACCAATCCACAACGTTCTCACCAATGGCAACTCCGAATTTGTCCGAGATATTTATAACCAACGCGTGTCGAGTGATCATTTTGACGAAGCTCTGCAAGCTGTGTGGCGACGAAACTAAGGAATGTCGATAACGCTGCGGAAGATACCCATGTGGCTTCATCGTTTCTCCTCCGCTTACTTGAGGTAACTTTCCACACATCAGTTCAGTGATTGGCTAAAAGAGCAGCGTCTAATTCCCTCCAAATCAGATGATATAAGTCCAAGCAGTTCCAAGGGGGAAGGGCCTTTGGAATACGGTATTCCTCACGATCTTGGCTAAATATTCTCACAGTCTCACTGCATACTCGTGGGTAAGATGGGTTCAGCACCAAGATATTGCTAAACCTCTTTGGCCTCGCCTTAGTACACAATATTCATCTCGACATCTTTCCCGCCTCCATTGCTAGTATTGGACAATGCTCATGGCTTTTCACAAGTAATAAATTGCGTAGCTACTCACATCACCGCCCCCGACGATATCCTAACCTGGATCGACCAGTCCAACATCCTGGACCCGTCTTACCCTCATCCATTTGCCAAATTCATGAGAGTAAGCTGAGGCATCGCGAACTTCTGCATTGCAGCTCAAGCTTTTTTCAATACTTCCATGAACACCCAAGACTCACCATGGCTCCTCAATCGTCTGCAACTCGACAGGTCGGGATCAGGATTCGAGAACCAATGCGAACAGTGGAGCGACGCAATTTCCGACGAAGCACCTGAGTGTGCTACAAACCATGTCGGCCGCGCTCCGTCGAAGCGCAGTATATCCACTGCATGTATATTACAATACCTACTGCATGTAAATCACAATACCTACTGCATGTATGCCACAACGCCTACTGCATGTATACTACAATACCTACTGCATGTATATCACAATACCTGCTTAGCTCTTACATCGAATTACATCCGCGCATGCAGGATACGATTGCATGAAGTACTAGGAAGGTGTAGTCAAGGTGGAAGTTGCAGTTTATTGGTAAGGTGATGGGGATCGAGCTGGCGGGTCTGTTGCGAGGGGAGAAGAGAGAAAGGTTGCATAATAGGCATTGAATCAAAGAGATCCGGATCACACTCGGTGAGAAGTCGAAAACTGGATGAAGAATGGGTTTCATAGGGCTGGAAAGGAAGTAGAGAGAGAAAAGAGGAAGATGGTATTGGGCTTGGGGTCAGCTTTGATAAGGGGAGGCATGGCGGCGAGGAACTACTTCGTCTTGGGTGAATAGTGAAAGAAAGTTCACAAAGCATCTAAGCCAAAACCTGCAAAGAAGCCACGGCTGATTATCATTATCATTATTGCCCAAATCTCCTTGATTATACAAGATATGCACTCTTGAGAGTGTTGCTTGCGTCTGATGCAAAGAGCATTCAGAGGCTTCTAGGGCTTGATGTTCTAGTTCATACATGTCATCCAAACCTCCAACGCCAATTTGGGGGTATCTCGAAATAACGCGAAACGATGTCCTATCATGAATAGAAGAATAACCCAACGCCGAGTTTCATTTTCGTCCATCACGAGCCACTTTCGCATCAAAGACTGGATATCTCCAGGCCCTCGGTAAAAGAGGTAGTAAGAAGGCCGATATCATCTAGGCGACTTTCAAATTGACCAAATCGGAAATCCATAGTCTCCTCATCAATTCCTTCCAGCATGCCATTCAGAACCTTGCATTGCTGCCGTGCATATGACCTCTCCGCCGTCGCTCGCTTCTCCCTCGCAGAGAACTCCCTAAACACCATCGATGTATCCTTCCAAACCTCAATTGCAGGTCGTTTGTCCTCAAAGATAACAAGCATCTGATTCCAGTCCCACAAACTATCCGTCATCTCGAGGTGCTTGCTGGAAAAGTGGCCAGGGAGTGGGATGTCGCAAAAGAAATTCTTCCGCAGTGCTAGCTTTTGTATCTTTTGCGAATCCTTGAAATCCAGGAACTCGCGGAAGGACAAGCGGCGGTCTTCAAAGTCGGGGATGTAGACGATATCGGTGTCGAAGTTAATGTATGTTTTGAATGCGAATGTCGACAGGGTCTTGAGGAAATAGTGGGAGCGGGATTCGTGATTCGTGTGGAGAATGGGAGAGACAGGTTGATTCGAGATGAAAGTGACATCCCGGTCGCCGCTCAAATTGGCGATGCGCACATAGTGTACACGGGGTTGAGTATGAGAGGCAAAGGTGAACTCCCAGATCTTCAGTCGTAGCTCGGCGGGGAGGCTGTTGAAGCTTGTGAACTCGCGAGCCTGGAGGCGCTGTTGCAACTGCGTCTTCTCTTGTATATTCTTCAGTTTGGCATGTACGTTGATGAAGTTCTCCAATACTGTGAGAAATTGCTCCTTGAGCTTGACTGGCAAATGTATTCCGATGCGCTCTCGGACGCCAATCTCCTCTTGAAGTCGTTCAATCTCAAGGTCGAGGAATTGGTTCCGATCCCACGGTTTGCGAGTCAGCGTCGATAGATTGATTATCTTCATGTTAACGAAGCTTGATGCTAAGTGACCAATTCAGCCACGCAGCCGCGGACCGTGGTCCTGATTGTCAAAGGGTGCTGGAGGTTGCGAGGTGAAGGAAGGTTGAAAAGTTGGAGAAGGCACAAAGCACAAAGAAGCTTTGGAGTGAAAAATAGCGTGCTTTAGACGAGCTCTAGCGTGTTTCCGTCCGTTTGCGACCAGCCCCAGCTTCGCCTCTTCCCCATCATGGCGTCTTCTACTTTCTGTCAAGGAGTCATGTTTCAGAGAGAAGCAGTTGCGCCTCAAGTTTCACTCCTACATCACAGCAGAATGGTTGACGCCAGTTTCAATTATTTACAGCTGTCAATAGGGCAGGTTCCGGCCATCGTCACCCCGGAAAGTAAATTTACCCCGCAGTACCCCTGAAGGTGCCGGGATTGACAGGTCACCTAACTTCTGTGCCTGGTGTATTCCCCCTAGACTGCTGCTCTTTGAATGATCTCTCTGCTTCCGAGCCATTCCCGAAGGAACCGGGCTCTTGCGCCCTCGCCAATATTGATTCTTTGAACACACTTTCTCTATCTAATTACGAGAAAGCAAAGTGATAAACAACGGAGAGTTCAATTGCTCCACCAAGGAAGTTCATTACCTAAGGTACCTTGCAGCTTGTCTAATGCATCAGCTCTCGATCTAGAGGCATTTCGGACTTGCACATGTCACAAATCTGGCCGTGTGGAACTTGAATACATCAAATTTCTGAAAATAGATCGAAAGCATCATCTTATTACAAAAGGTCCAAACCCTACAGTGATCAGCAAGCCATCACACCCAATGCCCTGGGGTGGTTTTCGTGTCATCTTGGCACGTAATTTACTGTCTTCAACGTAGAGTTGGTCGAGTGGTGTGGGGCAGGTCGCACAAGACATGGTGTAATTTACGAATACATCAGCAAGGGTATCAAACGGCCACAAGTGTAACTACTCGCATAGTCTTGAATATCCTGGATCTTCTAATTTGGGTTGACGCGTTTCTTGGGCACGTCTTGAGGTATTAGTGAGCTCTAGAAGCTGACAGCTTCTCCCAGAGGTTGCATGCAGTCAATTAATATAGATTCTGGTCTATTGATATTCAAAAACGGTTGCCAAGAACTGAAATCTCCGTCCCCTGCCGTTTTCCGTTCTGTGCCTGAACCGCCCAGTCTCCTGCTTCCTATTTGGGTTCCACGGCTAAAGCATCCGGTAAGCCTCAATCTCAATACGATGCCAGTTGCCGGGATGGTGCTGGCCCCGCGGCCGCCCCGCCATTTTTTCGAGTTACATTTAATATAAAATAAAGCTCAAAAGAGGTTTCTTTCCGTCACTTTTCACTGCAAACTTCTTACCATGGCTCCCTTACTTCTTCAATATGCTCTTGGAGCAAGCGTTTGGCTGTCGCAAGTAAGTCCCACACAAATTCATTTTACCAAATGTCGAGCTCATCCATGACAGATTCATTTCTCTACTGCTCTTGATGCCCAGATTCATGAGAGAGATGTTGCTCTCACTCCACCAACTGCACTTCCTGGTTCCTGGTCTTATCAAGGATGTTATACGTAGGTGTTATGAATAAGTTCCAGCCCTTTATTAATGGAACTCCCTGCTCACATTTTAACAGCGAAGTCGGACGTACTCTGAACGGAGCGAGCTACAGCAATGACACCACAATGACAGATGAATCATGTATTAGTTTCTGCAGCGCCAAAGGATTTCTGTATGCCGGAACTGAATACGCATCTCAATGCTGTGAGTTCTCAAAGCTCCTAAATCATGACCCTTCAATACCCAGAGAGACGACTTGCTAATAACATTCTATAGTCTGCGACTCCACGATTGCCCCAGGAGCTCTTGCTGTCAATGCAACAGACTGTAACATGGCATGTACCGGTAACGCCACAGAGCCGTGTGGTGGCCCAAACAGGTTGAGTCTATTCTGGAGTGGACAGACTGGACCAGTCACGAACCCGGGCCCTCCCAATTGGGCTTACACAGGGTGCTATACGTGAGAATCTCTCAATGAAGTCTTAGTATGTTCGCGCTAATTCTTTATAAGGGAGGGCATTACAGGCCGACTTCTCGGAGAAGGCGTTTCTGTTCCCGGCGGTGCCTCGAATATGACCGTGGCAGGTTGCACTTCAGCCTGCCATGCAGCAGGCTACATCCTTGCAGGTTGCGAATACGGCGGCGAATGCTGGTGCGGAAACACCTTCACCAATGGTGGAACTATTGCACCAACAACCCCGGACGGTCTCAGTGGCTGCAGTGTTTTGTGTAACGGCAATCTCTCCGAGTACTGTGGAGGTGCCAGTCGACTGAACGTGTACAACTTCAACAAAACCATCGCAACAATCACCTCCACTGCAACGGCGTCTCCAACCCAGACTCCTGCCATCAAGCCAACTGTGGGACCATACACGTACCTTGGATGCCAGACGGAAGGGAATGGGACGAGAGCACTTGCTGCGGCGGCTACTGCGAGTGATACGATGACACTCGAGGCTTGCGAGAGCTTTTGTGGGAGTTACACTTTTTGGGGTACCGAGTATGGCAGAGAATGTGAGTGTTTCTCTTTTGGTTTCTGGATAGGAAGGAGATTGCTGACGGGTTTTGATAGGCTATTGTGGAAACAGCTTCGGGCAAGGTTCTGTGGCTGCACCGAATTCTGATTGCTCTATGCTTTGTCCGGGCGATGTGACTGAGTTCTGCGGAGCTGGGAATCGCCTCTCGGTTTATTCCAAATAGGACACTAATAATGCCTCAGGTGAGGCTTTCTCGGCACGAATCAGCACGGGACCTGCAAGGATATAATAATGAGAATTTAATCCTGTAATGTAGTTAGAACGGTTCGCAATATAACGTCTGATTTTCTTCTATGGTCTTTCCCAGGGATGTGACTTATAGGTCCGTAAAACGTTGTGGCTAGTTGTGGGATGGAGGTGGAGAGATATTGGCAGGGAACTTGATCAACTTTGTACGGCGTGAGACAAGAAGAATATTCCATCAGGCTAGTTGCATCGTGTTGGGACGTTTGATGATCCACTTGCGGGAGTGTGAGCGGTACTTCGTCGCACAGTGGTGGAGTTGGTGACCAATACGGGACCTCCTATGAGCCCCCTGCAACAGAAAGGGGATCCTCTTGACCACCCGCGACATCCCAACAACCGTAGAGAAGCATTGCCTTCCTCAGCCACTGCAGAAACAGGACAGTTCCACCTTCTGTGTGAAACAAAAGGTTTTCTCAGAACCCCCCCACCCCGGCACCACCAAGCGTTTTGTACACCTGGGGCTCAGAGTCAGACCCTCTCCCCATCCACATTAAGAAAATAGTTCACCAGCCACACAGAATCTAGGGGGTGTATTACAGCACCTTCGATATCCTGCACGACCATGAACTCTCTGGATTGATGCCATTTACTTATATTGCCATCGGCACTCAACGGAATACCACGAAACTTGAGGTTGTATCACTGTTTTTCTGAGGCATATCGTTTTGCAAGTCGGATTAATACAACGCCTGTTTTCAATGCCGCCTTCGCGTCGACTTGCTTGTTCTCTGTCTCGATCTACGTATCCTTGTTTTGAAGTGCACGAATTTCAGTCTTACGCCGCACAACATCAGTGTGTCAAAAAAGTAATCAAGGTATTTCGAATATTCATGAATATTCATGATTAGCTTGATTAGAATATGATTACTATAATGCTCAAAAAATTTGATTAGATTAGAATATATATTCATGAATATTCATGAATATGGTGATTACTCGTCACGTGACTATAGTAAATCAAGGTTTACTTAATAATTATTAAATAACTAGAGTATCTATTAAGCAGCCCTATTTAAACTAAGCTAGGGCTTATAAAATACTAGCTAAATATTAACTTTCTAGAATAACAAACTGATTATCCTCCTCGGAATCTTGTTTTTTCCCCTTTAACTCTTCCTTTTTAATCTCTTCCAATTCATCTTTAAATAGCCCCCAGCTTTTTAAGCAAGATATTAGCTCAAAGGTACTCTTATTAAGTCTATTACGTAATTTAGACATAATAAGAGCGCCTTGAGAGAAGAATCTCTCGCTAGCGGCTGAGGAAGCAGGAATTCCCAAATATTTCCTAGCTATTAAAGCTAAAATAGGAAATCTAGCGGCATTAGACTTCCAATAGTCTAAGGGCTTAGTCTATATTTATATTAGTACTAATATATGAAAAAATATTAAGAAAATATCGGCTGGTTATTTAATAGAATTTAAGTGAATTTTACTTACTTTTTTATCTTCTCTCTTTTCTTCTAAATAAGTTATTAATTCATCCTCTATATTAGAGGACGAATTAGTAATATATATATCCAAGTCGTCGGAGTCGGAATCGGCCATACTAAGATCCGAGGAATCGGATCTAGCTTGAGATATATTATAATCGTGTTTATATCTAAATTAAAAAACTAATTAGTAATTTATTAAAAGCTATAAAAGGAATTACTTACACGTTATAATCAGTCTTTAATCTATTATATATATCTGAAGATATACCAGTAGATAAGCCAATACTAGCTAATCCTTCTTGTTTGATTCGAGGATCAAGAATAAGAGCTAAATATAAAGCTTTACTTTTATTATCTAAAACGCCTGTTTTAGGATAATATTTTCTAAGCTTAGCTATACCCTTATCAATAGCATCTATAAACGTTTTATCCTATTAAAAATTAGTATAATATTATTAATAATATAAGGGAAATTTAAGAAAAACTTACTTTAAATTCTTTTTTAAAAGTCTCTAATTTATTATATATTTTATATACTTCAGGTATAATATAATATATAGTAGGATAGTTTTCTGCTTGTAGCTTTGTCGTAGCCTTAACAAAAATTGAAATTATATTTAAAATATTATTTAAATAAGTAATTTCAATATTAGTTAAAATTAGACCTTTATCTTTAAAAGCCTTTGAATTCGAACTATTAATAACTACTTTAATAGCTTCATATATATGTAAAAAGTTCTTTAACATATAATAAGTCGAAGACCATCGTGTTTTTTGATCTAAAAATAGTTAGTATTAATTAATATTAATTATAATTATAAAAGAAATTACTTACCAAGTTGAGGGAATCGAGCATTTTCTATATTAAAAGCTTTAATTTGAGCTTCTAATAGCCGTCGATTTTCTTGATTATATTTAAGACCTATAATAGTCTTTCGAACCTTTCTCCAAATCGATAAATCTATAATTTATTAATAAATCCCTTATAAATTAAATAGAAAACTTACTTGTTACTTGTTCTATTTCTTCTTCTTCTTTATCTTCAAGTTCTTCCATTTCTTGCTCGTATAAATCTGTAGAATAAGAGGTATCATAATCGTTCTTAATAAGAGCTTTTAAGATATCTTGAACTACTAAGTTTAATACGTGAGCTATACAAGGAATATCGCCTTGAAATTTAATGCCTTCCTTATTATAATGCTTTATAAAAGCCTTTAATAAGGTATCGTTTGAGCTAGCATTATCTCGAGTAATACTAAATAATATATATTAGTAATTATTTAATAAATATTTAAAATTACTTACCTAGTAATATTATATTCGATATTATATTACTTTAAAGTTTCTAATAAAACAGAAAACATATAAATACCAGAGTGTATATCGTTTAAGTCTTTCATAGCTAATAAATAAGATTTTAATATAAAATCTTTATTTATAAAGTGTCTAAAATTGAATTAGTATATATTTTTAAATAATTAATAATTAATTAACTTACATAGTAATTCCAAGGAAAGCCTTCTGATTTATAAAGGTACAAGCGTCTAAAGTAATAGAGAAAGTGCCTTGAGAATTAATATTCTCTAATAGCTCTTCTTTAATATTTAAACTCTTTTCGATATAGCGTAAATTAAGTTCGTCTGTAAGGGTCTTTGAATATATAGCTGGTACTTGACTATTAAATATTAGTATATATAAATAAGAGGGAATTTAATAAAAACTTACTAATTCAAATAAGATATTAGCTTTTTAAAGCTTGGAGTAGTAATAGCCCGAAAAGAAATATTATTATTAATAATAAAGTTTAATAATAATCCCTTAAAGTGATTAATAGTAAAACTTTCTTCTCGTTGTCCAGATTGCTTATTAAAAAGGCTACTTATAGTTGTCTGTGAGACTTGACTAGAAGCTTCACTTTCACCTATTAAATATATTAGTAAATATAGTCTTTTATTTAATATAGGATAACTTACTATTATTCTCGCCCTCTTTAAGAGCCTCAAGATCTATAAATTTATGCGAGTTTCGAAAATGAGTATAATAATTACTCGTAGGGGCATATATTCGTTGATTTATCCAAGCTTTACTATTATATATATTAGTTAAATAAAAATTATATATAGATATAATAACTTACGAACAACCCCGAACTAAGCACCTTATAGTACATGTACGAATCTCTTCAGGATCCTCTTGTATAGGATCTAAAGTCTTTCTTAAGTAGCCCTTTTTAAAGAGAGGAGCTTGCTCGTTAATAGGCTTTAACTTAAATTCAGGGTGATTTTGAGTCAAGTTAAGCTTAATCGAAGATCCTTGAGACATTTTCGAGTATATCGAGTATAATCGAGTATATTTGTAGTAGAAAGTATATTGATAGGAGTAGTAGCTGAGTTTTTATATGTGATTAAAGTATAGGTAAGAAATAAAAATCAAGGAAATCAACGTATTCTTATACAAAGTTCTAATATTCTAAAAGCTTCTAAGTTCTTCTTCTGATTATCTAGAATCTACTTATTTCGAAGATTCTAGTCCTTTGATCTTTAATATTTAGCTTTAGAATTACTAATATTACTAAATAGCTAAGTCGAGGTAATTCTAGAAGTATCGTCAACCTTCGGTTCGCTTACCAAGCGTCACTATTTCTAATTGGGTGGCGAAGTGGCGCTAGGGCGGGAGCACCCGGAGCTTTACCCGATTTGGCTAGCCGCTCACGTGTAATATCACGTGCAAAGTATTCAAAGTAATCATGAATATTCATGATTACCTTGATTAGAATATGATTAGAATATAATTAGTGCGAATATTTGATGAATAGATTAGATTACTGGCCGGTATTCTAATCTAATCTATTCATTTGACACACTGACGCTAACAATATCGACTACAGGCATCCACGATGCGATGATGAAAACGTGCACCGATATGGGAGTCGATATTACAGGCAATACAATTTACACCGGGATGGCGTTTCCAACTCCGACTATGAATGTGCCTTGGCCGACATTGATGGTTAATTCCACAGCCGGGCAGCCAGGGGGCAATAAAGGTGGCCTAAGTTTGTCGGACAAGATTTCTCTTGGGGTGGGAATTGGGATCGGGGTCCCGACTATTCTTGTCAGTATTGTTGCTTGGCTTTGCACGAGAAGCACGAGAAAACCTAAAGGCAAGGACTCGAAGACCAGCGACTTGAATTAGCCTAGTCCTGGGCTTAGGATTAAGGGTCCATCGTTGTTGTATTTGTGGCTACAGCTACCGTAATTTTTGCCTCATTAAGCGTTGCCTGCACGTGTAGTCCAGTCACAAGCTAGAAAGCTATAACGGTTGTCAGGGTCACTACTTCGATGTAGCTGTAATGAAATCGAGGGTGCTCGTCGCTCGAAGCAGTAAGTTGTCATTTTGGGAGGCTCGGGCAGCGCTATTAAGCCCAATTAGACTTCAAGAGAAACGGAGAAAAGCAGTTGGTTCTAGAACAGTCATCTGTCAACATTGAAGACGAAGTTGTGGAAGATTTTCATGGCTGGCTAGGGTTTTTTGTACCAACCATTTCAAGGTCGTGATGACGATAACACGCTAGGCTCTTTATACAGGCCTAAGGTCAATAGCTGCAGCCCACACGTTCCTTAACGATGTCACGCTCTCTACTCTCCAGCCCGCCTTGCCCACCAGATTGCGCCATTCCAGCTCGGTGCGCTCCTGGCCATTAACTGTCGCCATCATGGTCATGTCTCCATACCGCCAGACGCGCGAGCTCCTCCCGTCCGCGAGAACAGCCTCAATTACTACCATCCTCGCCCTGGGCGTCACATGGATCGCCCTATGCGCAGCCTCCAGAATCCTCACCACGTCCGCGTCGGCCCAGTTATGCAGACACCACTTCATCACATACACCTCGTATGCCGGCAACTCTTTCAAAAAGTCGCCCACGTGAAGCGCGACCATGCGCGGTCCCACATCCGCGAATTCGCCCCGCGCGTCTCTGAACTTGGGCCTCACCATGTCGATGACCGAGTCTAGCTCGAATATAGCGCCGCGCAGCTCGGAATACCCACGTAGCAGCCCCGCGACAAAGTCGCCGCCTCCGCCGCCAACGTCAAGCACGGTCGCGTCGCCGAGCTCTTGCCAGGGATAGTCGGCCAGCAGCCCCGGCGCCTGTGCCACGGCGGCTGCCCCAAGCGCGGCGTGGAACTTGTTCTGCATGCCCTCCTGCTCTGCAAAGTAGCGGAAGATGCTCTGCTCGGTGCCGCACGCGATTTGCGCTGCGCTGCGCCGCTCGCCGGCGCGGATGGCGTCCGGGATGCTGGAGGCGAAGTCGTAGAAGATGTTGCCGTAGAGAGAGACCCAGCGGTGCCACTGTGTCCAGTGGTCACTCATCAGGAGCGTCGACGAAGGCGTGTTGCTGTAGGTTTGAGTGGAGGCCGAGTACATGAAGATGGCGTTGTTGTGCAGCACTCGCATGATCTGCTTCAGACGAAGCGGATTGAGCTCACTGCGAGCAGCAAGCTCGTCGATGGTGAGGGGCCCAGAGGCCAGCATATCTGGGATACCGTATTCGACTGCAGCGCTGAGACACTTGGTGTCGATGTACGCTGCGCGTTATGAGCTGGGCTGCTGTCGGGCATCCTCAGAACTTCCGCTCTAACCCTACTTACCGAGATAGCATTCAGCCAGCTGCAAGGCCGGAGGCTGGAGGAGATGCAATAGTCTGTCTGAGAGGTCGACTGTCTGCGAGGCGAGGTTCCATAGTGCCTTATCGGGCAGCGAGTCCGATGTCTGGAGCGTAGAGAGTCGAGCGGCGTTCAGCGGCCCCTCAAAGGCGTCCACTGCTTCCTGCAAGGCCAAATTGATCTTGTGTAGTGCGTCGTCCATATTCTGTGGATACCTAGGTGTTTGGAGACGAAGATCATGCGACTGGCATCACTCTTCTAACAGACAGGAGCAGAGGCGTACTGCATCAGGCAAAGAAAACCCCCGGTTTCCAACACTAAGATGGATGCACATCGGCAGCCGAGAATTCCGCATCTTCGGGCAATATGGTGTCTCAGGGCGAAGCACCGGCTTTGAAGCATTGACTTGCAGTTCAACCGGCATTTGTTCTTGATACATGGCAAATTATAAAAAGGACCCCCCCCTTCTACTAAAAAGGACCCCCCCCTAGATAGCCAAAACCACCAAAAAAGGAGCTAATGCACATAAAGATCGCAAAGTAGGGAGTTGCATTTTTCATAAATAGATTTAATTAATTAAAGCTAGCTAGAAAAGAACTCAAGTGAAGCGTGAGAACTCTAGGTGACTACCTTAAGCAAACTGATCGCACGAGACTAAACCCAGAGATCACATAGTAATAGTACTACAACAAGAGCCTTATAGTTAGTATCTGCTTCAGTTTCTATTAGGTCCCTTAACCTCTTAACTAGGGTCCTTACTTTTAGTATAGGAATAATATTAGGCTCTAGGGGGGCTTGTTGAAATTAGGTGCCTGAGGCACCTAATGGAGGTCGCCCTGAACTAAGCCTTAGGGGCTTAGGGAGCCTGGGCTGAATGCTATGGGGCTGTGCACTAATTAGGCTAAATAGCTGGGAGCTTATTTACTGGTATACTATGCCCTAGGCTCACCGGGCATACTGAGGTATGCCCTGTAAGGTGGAATCAGTCCACCTAGGCATAGATATAGGCTCACTGCTTAGGGGGCCTTATGGCATGTGATTTACGGCGCTCAGGGCTATATAGCTAGGCTACATTCCACTGTAGAACAGTAGTCAATTCAGTATCGTTTATGCGGAAGCATTGCTACGCACGTGATTCTAGCTTCAACAGGTTATGAGCTCCGGGCCCTACCTCTACGCCCTATAAATCACTGAATCGGCTCACTTGCACCTACCGGAAATACTCCTCAGCATACACTATGGAAGACGACTTTAGTGTGGAGAAGCCCCGAATCGCCAGGCTTACAGGGCCCAATTATAGGCCCTGGAGCGTTCAGGTACGTAGGCTATTGATCGGTCAAAGCCTATGGAACGTGGTAAGCCTAGGGGTACAGAGCACTGTAGAACCGGGTTCTACAGGGGCTCAGGAGGCTCAAAGCTCTGGAGAAGGGAGCGGTTCTAAGGCTACAGAGCCTTCCAAGGATCGTACGGAGGTGAAGGACGCTAAGGCGAGCACTATAATCATGAGTTTATGTGCTCAGGGAGCCTTACAGCATATACTACTCCTGGAAACATCGAAGGAGCAGTGGGAGGCACTGAATACCCTATATGCCCCCCTGGGCATGCAGCAGCTTAGCGCCAAAATCCAGGCTTTTACTAGCTATAAGCCACCAGAGCGGAATGCCACTGTTGCAGTGGTAGCTACGGAACTTAGTACTTTACAGTACGAAATCGGTACCATCGATCCTACGGAAAAGCCTTCTGAGACCCTGAAAATATCTATATTCTTCGGGGCTATTAGGGCTATGGACGAACGCTTCGCCCCCTTGATTTTGCAGCTAGAGATTAGTGGGAGCACCACTAATTATAGTGCAATTATAGCTCGCCTCAGTGAGCACGAACGGCGAATGGGACCAAAGGAAGCCCTGAAGGAATCTGTTTTAAGCGCTAAAACAGACGAGAAAGCCCCTAAAGAGGGGTTTCAGGGGAAGTGCTTTAACTGTGGCAAGAAAGGCCATAGGAAAGCAGACTACAAGAAGCCTAAAAAGCAAGAGAAGCCCGGAAAGGAGGAGAAAAGCCCTAGTACAGGGCCTTTACCTACCCCTGGAGGTGGTAAAGGACTCTCTCCTGGGCCTGAGAAGCCTGTAGCGAATGCAAATAGCGCTACGGAGGCTAGCTGGATGGCTATTGCAGAGCCTACTTATAGCAAGGACATGCTATGGGTAGTTGATTCTGGAAGCTCACGCCATATGACCTATCTGCGGGAGGTATTTACTGAATACAGGGTGCTAGATACCCCTATTCAAGTAACTACGGCGAATAGAGCCTGTATTCCAGCGATTGCAGAGGGCACTGTGTCCCTGCAGGTGGCCCTAGGGGCCTATGTGCGAACTGTAAAGCTCACTGGAGTGCTTTATGTGCCTAAGCTCGCCGGGAGCTTGATTTCGGTACTGCAGCTTCAGGATAAGGGCATTACTATACGCACTACCACTGGATCCACTGGAAAGAAGCTCTTAATTGAGCTCCAGGGGACAGTTATAGGGGTTGCTAGTCGACTGGGGAGGGCGTACGCACTAGACAGTGTCCCACAGGGCACTGCAATAGGGCATACCTCCCTGAAAGCAACCACTAAGCCAGATACACAGCTCTGGCATCGACGGTTCGGACACCTGAGCTCTAGTAGCCTTAAGCTAGAGCACACTGCAGTTTCAGGGCTTTCAGAGCCTATAGGGGCTCTCCAGGAGCCTTGCGAAGCCTGTATTAAGGCTAAAACAGTGAGGGTAGTCAACCGGAAAGCCCCTGAGAGGGCTACAGCTCCCCTGGAACGAGTGCATAGCGATTTCTGGGGCCCTTATAGCGTGCCTACGCTAGAAGGGAACACCTATATGCTCACGTTTACTGACGACTATACCCGTAAATCATGGGTATACCTCACTAAGACTAGGAAGCAACTGAGAACTGTGTTCCTGCAGTTTAAGGTCCTAGTGGAGCTAGAATCGGGGCATAAGATCAAGGCTATACGCTGTGATAATGCCTCTGAATATAGGGCCTTAGGGGCCTTATTACTGAACGACTATGGTATTCAGTTCGAATATACCACTATCTATACCCCTGAACAGAATGGAGTCTCTGAACGCCTGAACAGGAGCTTAATATCAGTGGCTAGGGCCATGTTATTAGACGCCAAGCTCCCTGTAAGGTTCTGGGGAGAAGCTGTGCTTACAGCGTCCTATTTACGGAACAGAACCCCTATAGGGCCTAATGGAAAAACTCCAGAGGAAGCCTATAGCGGGAAACGCCCCTATGTGGGGCACCTTAGGGCATACGGGTGCGTAGCGTACGCACACATCCCTAAGGAAACACGCCTGAAGCTTGAAGATGTAGCTGTAAAGACCTGTCTTATAGGCTATATGCCTACCTCAAGGCAGTACAAGCTATATGAGCCTGAAACCGGGGACACTATAGTGTCTACAGGCCCTGATTTCCATGAAAATGAGCGGTTGGAGTGGAATTGGAACGAGGTTCTCAGTGGGGTGGAAACAGTACCATTTAATCCTATGGAAGCTATGGGTGCACCTGAAGCTCCTGCAATTATAGGGCCTTCAGAGGGTACACGAGGTTCTCCAGCCCCTATTTCTCCTGCATTCGACCCTCAGTGGAATATTCCAGGAGAGCTACCAGACGGGGAGACTATTGTGGTGGATACAGGGGCTTTAAGGGCTTCAGAGGGGTCTGATTCAGGGGACGAGCAGCCTGAACCCCCTATTGCAGGGGACGTACGGCGGAGCCAGCGATTGCACCAAGCCCATGCGGCTACTGCAGGGCCACCGATCCCGAAGACCTACAAGGAAGCTATAAATGACCCTATTTATGGTGCCCACTGGAAGCAAGCGATTGGTGAAGAGCTCACTAAGCTACAAGCTCTCAATACCTGGAAGCAGGTGCCTTTACCCCCTGGAAAGAAAGCTATAGGCTGTAAGTGGGTGTTTACAGTCAAATACACACCCACGGGCCTGATCAATCGCTACAAAGCTAGGCTAGTGTGCCAGGGCTGTAGCCAGACGCCAGGGGACGATTTCCTGGAGACCTTTAGCCCTACTATTAGGGCTGAAAGCCTAAGGATTTTACTGGCCTTAGGGGCTTGCGAGGACCTGGAAATGCGTCAAATTAATGTGGTTAGTGCGTATCCACGCTCTAAGCTCCACGCTGAGGTGTATATGCTACCCCCTGAAGCCCTGAAGATCCTTAAGGGGCTAGTTCTGCTCCTGCTTAGCTCTCTATACGGGCTTAAGCAATCAGGGAGGGAGTGGTATATTGAAGCCGCTGCAGGGCTCAAGACCCTTGGTTTTAGCCCCTGTTTCAGTGAGCCTAGTGTCTTTATATCTGCAGATTGCAATATAATTATAGGGCTATATGTGGACGACATGCTGATTCTAGGGAGGGACCCACAGGCTGTTCAGAAGGTTATTAATGGAATAGCCTCCCTGTGGGAAATCAAGGATCTAGGGGAGGTTTCCCTGATTCTAGGGATTCGTGTGCGTAGGGATCGCTCCAAGCGTATACTATACCTCGATCAGAGCGAGTATATAGCAGGGCTTATGGAGAGGTTCAGGCTAGGGGAAGCTAAGCCTGTGAACCTCCCTGTGAACGACCGGAACACCCTAATTGCAGGGCAACCGGGTGAAGTTCAGGCTGATCAGAGCCTATATCAGGAGGCTATAGGCTGTGCTACGTGGGTTTCAAAGGGCTCTCGCCCTGATATTACCTATACGGTAGGGCAGCTTAGCCAGCACTGTAGCGAGCCTACAGTTCGGCACTGGAATGCCATTCTACGGGTGATGCGATACCTGAAAGGTACTATAGACTATAGTATCACTTACGGTATCGGGAAAGCTGAAAGCCCGAACCTTCAGGGCTTTAGCGATGCAGATTATGCGGGTGATATAGTGGACAGACGCTCCACTATAGGGCACCTATACCTCCTTAATAGGGGACCTATCACCTGGTCCTCTATTAAACAGCGCTGTGTGGCCACCTCTACCACTGAATCGGAGTATATTAGCCTATCAGAGGCTAGTAAACAGGGACAGTGGATCAGGGCTCTCCTTAGGGAGCTGCAGAGGGCTCAGTACCTGGGTACTGACCTTTCAGCCCCTATATTCAGTGATAATCAGGGCTGTATAGCCCTTGCAAGAGACCCTGTAGCACATAGTCGTACGAAGCACATTGACGTCCGCTACCACTATATTAGGGAGCTAGTAGCCTTCAATAAGGTTACTATGGAGTATATCCCTACTGAGGAAATGGTAGCTGATATGCTTACTAAGCCCCTGTCGCTTGCAGGGCTTAGGCGCTGTATAGGGGGGTTGTTTGCACTGTGATTCTGGAATTACAGGCTGTTTTCTGGATACTAAGGCCCTGGGGGCCTAGTACAGTAAGTAAAAGCGATGCTTATGGAGTTATTGAGTTATTTCTTTAGGCTTGTTAGTAGTCTTTAGGCTTGCTTTATGGTTGTTTACAGTGGTATGTAAGGGGACTGTTGAAATTAGGTGCCTGAGGCACCTAATGGAGGTCGCCCTGAACTAAGCCTTAGGGGCTTAGGGAGCCTGGGCTGAATGCTATGGGGCTGTGCACTAATTAGGCTAAATAGCTGGGAGCTTATTTACTGGTATACTATGCCCTAGGCTCACCGGGCATACTGAGGTATGCCCTGTAAGGTGGAATCAGTCCACCTAGGCATAGATATAGGCTCACTGCTTAGGGGGCCTTATGGCATGTGATTTACGGCGCTCAGGGCTATATAGCTAGGCTACATTCCACTGTAGAACAGTAGTCAATTCAGTATCGTTTATGCGGAAGCATTGCTACGCACGTGATTCTAGCTTCAACAGGGCTCACAACTAAGCCAGATCCCGTGACTTTAAGAGAATTTACAAAAAATTCCATATTTCGCCTTATTAACCTGCCCCAGATTCTCGATTCGAATTACGACGTTAGTGAACTAGTATTAACTTCATTAAGCGTAGAGCCTATAATAGCCCTTAGGCGAAAAGGGGGGCTTATCACGTGCTGTCTCTCTCGAAGATTATGAAAATTACTACTTCCTTCTATTGTTTTTGTATACTCCTCTTATTAAACTATTAAATCTAAGTCTAATAGTTACTTCTCAAAGCTGTATATATAATTCTAGAGGGGGGGGGGTCCTTTTTATAATTTGCCTTGATACATGCCTCAACAACAATAATCAGACGGCATTATGCCGGGCTTGAGGCACTGTGCAGCGGGCAACAAAGGATGTCTAATTTTGAAATATATATTGCATTTTAGTTACTCGGTTCGTCTACGACGAAACGACAGCGCGATGAAATCTGTATGCGGCGACGCCGTTAATGTGCCTCAACCTCCTTCGCCAACCTGTCTCGTCCCCACACCAAGCCTTCTTCCTGCGCATTCGCCCAAGCCAGCTCAATTATCTTCGCGTGGCCTTCGCTCCTCGGCTCAAAGTGGCACGTAAACTTGACCGGCGTCAACAAAAAGCCAGGAAGTGCTTCTGTAGAGGGTTCAATGGCCACCCCATTCTCGTCTGTGGGCTTGCGAATGTTAAAAGCCCACATGATTCGAGCAATATTAATAAACAAGGAGTTGTGTGCGATGTGCAAGCCTGGGCAGTTCCGGCGGCCTGCTCCAAACGTAAAGTGGTCGCGAAGCTCAGGGTTGGCTTGTGCCATTGATTCGGCTTCGCTGAGAGGATCATCGAGATACCGTGTTGGGTCGAAACGCTGCGGATCTTTCCACCGCTTCTCATCCATATGAATGGCCCTGTATCACGGGTGAGCAGTTGAGAGGCATATATCTGAACGGCTTTGCACACTTACCACCAGTTGAGCACGACTACCGCCCCTTTGGGGATAAAGTAGCCCTTGTACCAGTCGTCCCGAGTCGTCGCGTGAGCAGTCCCGATCTTGGTCGAAGCCCGCCATCTCAGCGTTTCCTTTGCCATGGCACGAATGTACGGGAGGTTCGGCTCGTCGCTGAAGTCGGGCATCCTCTTTCGGCCGACAATTCTGTCGAGCTCCTCATGGGCACCCGAGACAATTTCGGGCCAGAGTAGACAGGCTAGGATGACATTGTTTAGCGCTGTAGTTGTCGCATCGCTTCCCGCCTCGATCAGTGCTCCAGCGGCGAATGCGGCCGTGACGTCGGGAATGGGGTTCTTCTCTAGCTTATCCCTAGCCAGATCCTTCAGGAAACAGTCTGGCGCAATGCCGTCCTTGATGTCTTGCATGAGCTTGCGGTACATGGTGAGATAAATTTCCGAATCCTCGTTGTACCACTGGCGAGCAGTCGTTTTCCAGTTCTGGAGGAGGAATTCAGGGACGATGTCTGCAAGCATGGGCACGGTATCGATCATCCATCCCCCAGGTGCTGTGGCGAGGGAGAAGTGGCGGACAATCTTAAGAACGTCTTGGTACATCGGGTCGCTCAGGCTCGGGACGCGCTGTCCATACGTTATCACCATGATGGTGCTCGTCGAATATCGCCGGTTAATGTCACTAAAGTCCTCGTCGCTCTTTGCATGCAGAATCTCCCACACTGCTTGCTTGGACTCAAAGTCCTGCACGGGCTTGTAGGTTGACGACGTCTGCAGATTGAGTGCGGACTGGAGAATGTTCCTAATGGTCCGCCACTTGTCGCTGTACGGCATGAAGTTGACGCGCTCATTGTTGGAGACCATGTTGATCATGGGGCTCGAGGCGCGGGACGAGTAGATAGCTCCGCGCTTATCCATAAGCTCTTTCACTGCCGTCGGTGAGGAGAGCCAGATGAAATGTGACAGGCCAACTTTGGTGTAGAAAATCTCGCCATACTCGTCAGCCCACTCTTTGGCCATTCTCATCATCTTGTCGGTATCTGCGAGAAGCATCATGTTTCCAATGATTGGGAGGCCCTTGGGGCCCGGGGGCAGATGTTTCATGCGAGGATCGCGCGCCCATAGCTTGTAGGCGACAAGTGTGATCTGTTCCAGTGAGCGCTCGAGTCAGGCCGTGGTTAGGAGCGCTGCAGCTTTACCAGGACAGCCAGGGCCGCTGGGTACACATTGGGGAACGATGCCATCTCGGGTGTAACTAGAAGGCAAAGGGGTTTGCAAGGCCTTTGTACTATTATCAAGGGACACGTATGAATGTCCTACATCGACTTTCATGAAGTAGAGAAGCAGGAGCGATGGCGAGCCTTTCCCCCTGAACTGCAAACAGTCACGCACAGAGGTCATGGCCAAGCGAATAAGGGCATCTGCAAGACTCTAGATTTCCTATTTCCCACCCCCGCCAGGTGAACAAGAGAACAAGAGGCGCCCCGGGGAGTCGGCGCTTTAGATTCGAGGGCCTGCATCCAAAGATTTCTGCTGTGGCTCAAAAGGGGGCCCGGTGACCGAGCCCAGAACAAGTACCCGGCCGTTCGGCAACTTTGCAGTTCACGCTACCCAGGAGAGGTCCTACGTAGACTGCTGCCGCTTGATGGAAAGGGAGGCGACTTCACTGGAAAAAACCCAAAAAGACACTTTATGATTCCCACGATCGCGTGCCATTTTGCTATTGGAACATTGCTCGCCGCTCTGCTTCTGCTTCTGCGCCCCGCATCTCCAAACACAATACCATCGCCTGTTCCGACGCACCCCTTTCCAGACGCCATGGCTGCACCCCGCAAAATCTACGACGCCATCATCGTCGGCGGCGGCCCCGCTGGCCTCTCCACCGCCCTCGGTCTCTCGCGCCTCTGCCGCCCTTCGATCCTCTTCGACTCAGGCGAATACCGCAACCAAGGCGCCACGGCGTTGCACACGTACCTCACCCGGGACGGCATCAACTCTGGCGAGTTTCGCGCCACGGCACGCCGGGAGATTGAGCAGAAATACTCGGTGTACGCCACCTTTGTCAACTCCAAGATTGTCAGCGTCAAGAAGACGGACATCCAGGCAGGCTACCAGGGCTTCGAAGCCGTCGACAGCGCCAACAAGACGTACTTTGGCCGCAAGCTGGTCCTTGCTACTGGCTCACAGGACATCCTGCCCACCGACATTGACGGATTCAAGGAGAATTGGCCCAGCCACATGTGAGTCTCGAGTTTCGACAGGAGAGAAATTCCACATCCATGCTCGCTTTCCAGGGCCACTACATGAGCTGACAACCTCGCCAGCCACCAGTGCCCCTTCTGTGATGGCTTCGAGCACAAGGACTACCCCATCGGCCTACTCAGCTTCCCTAGCCCTGGGTACGCCCACTTCGCCCTCATGTGCCGCACGCTGAACCCGGACGTCACCATCTATAGCAACGGCCCCGTTCCCGCTGACGCCGACACGCAGGCTGCGATAGAGAAAGTGCGGGCCACGGGCATCAAGCTGGATGAGCGCCGAGTCAAGCGTCTGGTCAACAATGGCGAAGGGCCCGAGAAGGGCATCACGCTCGAGTTCGAGAGCGGCCCGCCGGTGAGAACTAATGACCCCTTTGCCCGTCACTCGCAACAGAGTCATTGCTGACACGTGATGCGACACGCTGCAGGCAACAGTAGGCATGCTGATGCATAAGCCACCGACGCGCAGTCGGGCGCAGGAACTCATCGCACAGCTAGGTCTGAAACTGACGCCGCAAGGCGACATCGAGCTCACAAATGCTATGATGCTGGGCACCAACGTGCCTGGCTGTATCGTGGCAGGCGACACACAGGAGATGATGAAACAGGCAATTGTGGCGGCGGGAGCGGGTGAGTGAGCCACTGTTCCTTTTTATCTTCCTTCCCTCCTTTCGTCTCCCTCTGTTGTTGCGTTGCCGACGGTGCATGGCTTTCTATGCATGGTTGTGCAGAATCAAATATATCACAATCGAGCTCCGAGTGCTGATAAGTCGGTGGATCCTGGCAGGCGTGCGAGCAGCGGCCGTGGTGACGATGCAACTTGCCGGCGAAGAGGGAGACCAGGCACTGGCGGAATCGAGGGCTGCGAAGGGCAAAGGTGTGGCAGAAAACCTATAATTTCATTGAAAAGGGCAAATTGGGCTGTGTATAGCCGGACTAAGGGAAGGAATCAAATGTGTGAGGCTTTGACGACCCTTTTGACCTTGTTAAAATGGGTGAAAGATTAGATGATTAATTAACAAGAGGGAGAGGGAGTCCCTCGATATATATATATATATATACATAAAGAGGTGGCTGGTGGTGATATTAGATCACATGATATGTGGATCTTAACAGACCTTATCAAACTGATGAGAGGGGGGTGTATTGTGTATCCTCGTAGGAACGGGGCAGAAAAGGCATGCACCCATCAAAGTCGGTAAACTTCGACTCTGGAGCTTTACTTTCAAGAATTAAGTCTCTACCTTTGGGCGTTGATCCTTCATCGTCTGCTCTGTTCTCCCCTTGGCTTAATGGCTCGCGTGTCGAATGCACTAAGTGAAAAAGGGTCGATGGATCCGTCAGGATCAAGGTCTCTGAAATAGGATTAATTGAAGTCTAAAGAAGGGAAAGCTAAGATACATCCAAACTGTCAAAATACAGTGCACTGGGCCTAGTTGGAGCTATCCCAGATCAGGCTCGGCAAAAATACCTAAATTTGACACTGTTCCATATGTATGATTGTTGTGAAATCTACAACAAGTCCGATCGCGACGACTGACACATGCTGAAGTACGAGCCATGTTTAGCCATTAGCTCGGTATGGGTGCCGCTTTCGACCACCTGGCCGGCAGACATTACAAAAATGATGTCGGCATGGCGGATGGTGTTGAGACGCTAGATAAACCGATGCGATCAGCCTTCACGCACGATCTTGTGAAGTCAAGTGGTGATGGTGATGATGATGGGGCATTTGGGTACTTACGTGAGTGACGAGAATCATCGTTCGCCCACCGCCAATGCTCTGGAGCGTATCCTGTACCATCTAAGGAGATTTGTTAGTAAATACAGCCGAAAACAAAGTATTTTGGTCAGGTTTCGCCTTACCTTCTCCGACTCCGCATCTAGAGCGCTTGTGGGTTCGTCGAGGAGCAAGATCTCGGGGTTGCGAATCAGCGCTCGCGCAATCGCAATGCGCTGTTTCTGCCCTCCGGAAAGTGCGACGCCACCGCCTGTCCCGCACTCGCTGCTGTAGCCTTCCGGAAGCGAAGCAATCAAGTCAGTCAAGTTCGCAGCATTACAAGCCCGGACAACGTCGTCTTCCGTGATCCCCCCTTCGTCGGCGCCCAACATGACGTTGTCACGTATTGAACCTATCAATCCATCAGGTCTAGCTTTCCTAACCGAAAGTGCAAGTGAGCTTACCTCTGTACAGCCAGGGCTCTTGCGGGACATATGCGAGCCGTTTGCGATACTCGTTCAGATCATGGGCCGAGACGGGCAAGCCGAAAACCTCCAATCTTCCGGATTGAGCATCGTAGAAACGCTCAATGAGGGCAAGAAGAGTCGACTTTCCGGAGCCCGAGCTCCCCACGATACCGATAGTTTGGCCATGCAAGATTCGTAACGAGATCCCCTTTAATACGGGCACGTCTGGTCGAGCCGGGTAAGCGAAGGACACGTTCTGGAAGTCGACAGCCACGCCTATATCTTTTGTTTCGGTCGTATTGTTCGGGGATTCGGCCTTTGGGTTAGGCACTCGATCGCGCATGCCTAGAATGTTGCTCGCCGCAAGCTTAGCTTTGCTCACATCTGTTGCAGTGTTTGTTAATTGACACCTTCAATTTATCGTCATCAAATTTCATAAGACTTACTGGAAGTGTATCCGAATATGGCACCTGCAGCTTGCCCACCAAAGATGATGGCAATGTAAGTGGTGAAGAAGCTAGCGGTTGACATCTCTCCTCTACTAAGCAGTCTGCCTCCATACCAAAAGGCCAATGCTAGCGCGAGAAGCTCGATGCTTTCCGACAGAGCGAAGAAGAACATTATGGTTGCCGCTTTGCGGTAAAGAGCCCTGATTTTCGAGGAGAGATGTCTCTGGTAAGACTCCTGCACTCTCGCCTCCAGCGTAAAAGCTTTGACTGTCCGTATTGCGGACAATGCGTCCGATGCAAAGCGCGCACTGTCCTCGAAGATGGTCGTAGTTGCCTCGACGAGAGCTGAATCCAGCTTCCATCGTACGTAGCCCGCAGCAAAGACGACCGGTTGGGCGCCGAAGATGCCGACCAGCGCGAACTTCCACGAAAATGCTAGTCCGATGATGGCGGCGCTTATGATTTGAATAAACATTGAGATTAGCAGACCCAGATTGACGCCGATAAGCTCCTGTAGGTTAGATGGATCGGATGATAAGCGTGAGGTGAGGATGCTAGAAGACGTATCGTCGAAGAAGTCCACTCGCTGGAGGAGAACGGCGCGGAAATACTCGAGGCGGTAGAACTTTAAGACGTAGACACCAAGAAGGGTCAGGAAGAATCCCATAACGGCGTAAGATATCAGAGCACCGAAACCTACAACAAGGAACATGGAAGCCCAAAAGTTCGCCTGTGAACGGATCTTATCGACCGGGCCTTGAAAGACTTCCAGGACTCTCCCAAGAAGGATGCCCTGTGCCGGAAAAGGTTGGGCTGTGACAACACAAGCGCAGACACCGGTTAGGAATATTGGCCAGAAACGCCTGTTCTCCTTGGAAATCTCCCAAAGGTTAGAGAAGAGTGTGCGTTTGCATGATTCTGGCATGTCATTGCGATCGACCAAGCCTTCCCGAGCAGCGAAGTTTTCGACGGCCACAGTTTCCTTTCGAGCTAAGGTCCCCTCTGTAGGTTCAGGGGGAGCCTGTTCGGGCTCCAAGCTTGTCTGGGCTTCGTACAGTCGCTTGTACAAGCCGTCGGCACGCATGAGGTCGTTGTGTGTGCCTTGTTCGGCGACCCTCCCCTTATCCAGAACCACGATGTGATCAGCTCGCATCGCGGTCCGTATCTTGTGAGATATGAAGATGGTCGTACAGTTTCCGGAGCGGGTCATGAGCGAATCAATGACCTTGGAGTTTTCGTTGTCGAGGGCGCTTGTGGCTTCATCCATCAACAAGAAAGAACGCTGGCCGACCACGGCTCGCGCAATTGCGATGCGCTGCTTCTGTCCCCCGGAGAGTAGCGACCCTTGGTCGCCCACATTGGTCTCCAAGCCCTGCAGCTTGTCAGTAGAGTACTAGAGTACCTACATGCGTGGAATTTTTTTAACTGACCTTGGGCAACTTTCCGATGAATTCGTTCGCTCTTGCTTCGCAGCATGCGTTCTCCACTAGTTTCGCCTTGTCGTGAGGTGGTGCGTTGGTAAAGTCGGTGCCGGAAAGGCCGTGGGCAATATTGTCAAATATCGAAGCGTTAAATAGCTGAGGCTCTTGCTGCACAAGTGCAATCTGGCTTCTCAGCCACTTGACGTTGACGCTGGAGATGTCGTGACCGTCAATGAGAATGGTGCCTGAGGTCGGCACAAGCCATCGTTCCAGAAGGGAAATCAGAGTGCTTTTCCCAGCACCGGACGGACCAACAATTGCTGTGGATGTACCGGGTGCGAAAACAAGGTTGATGTTTGACAAGGCGTTCCGATCAGGCCGGGATGGGTAGGCGAATGACAAGTCTTGGAGCTGGAGATGACCCTTGGAGGTCCCAAGTCCTAATAGGACTTCCTTGGAAGCTTCTTCACCATCAACCTGGTCTGCGAGTTCATCGAGGAGTTCGAAGACGGCGCCTGCGGCAGCAATAGCCTTGACAAAGAGTGGCATATTTGGGCCGAGGGCCATGGTCCCTCCAAGTCCGATGAGGGTGGAGAAGAAGACGCTGCGAAGCGATCAGTATCATGTACGGAATGAACGAGATTGAATAACGCACGAAAGAATTCGACCCGGATCTGTGATGTGGCCATGAGTGTAGAGATAGGCACCGAACCAAAAGCCGATGGCCCAGGCAATGAGCATAAAGAAGTACTGAGAGGCAAACATCATGCCGACAAAAGGCCCCTTCTTCTTGCCCACCTTTTCTGCCTGCGCTAAGACAACTTCGTATCTGGCCAGGAACTTGTTGACTGCCCCGAAGGCCACGACGGTCTTGATGCTCCCGAGCGCATCTTCAGCAACGAGGCTGCATTCCTCGTAGCGTTTGAGAAGGTTCACCTCCAGCTTCTGGTCATTGCCCACTATAAAACCCATTAAGCCCATGGTGAGGACGACGACGGCCAACATAACAAGCGTTAGCTGCCATGATTGGGAGAAAGCAACAGCAAAGGCGGATATGAGCATGGAGAAAGCTTGTACTAAGACGCCCGTACGATCCGCGAGCGCAGCTTGGATAGAATTGCATTGCGCCGTAATGGTGTTGCACAGGCTGCCAGGCGTTCGGGCATCGTGGTAGGTAACGGTTCGATGCAAAACTCGGCGTAGACACTGGTGCCATGTTAGACATGCTAGGACTACTATGCAAGATACTCGTACCGTAAGTCGAAGCGCTTGAACGATGCGATTTGCTGCGAAGGTGAAGCCAAGTCCCCAGACGTAGACGAGCTATTGCAGGTTAAGTTAGCTGTGGTGCCTGCACACCTATGGGCAGAAGCGCGACATACGGTAAACTTGGCGATGAACAAGTACACGAACCAGAGCCTAGATGGGGGCGTCAACGCAGGGTCGGGCAGAGAGCGACGTTTCAGACGCACGCGTTGGTCGATATCTGGCTCATGAAATAGCTCGCAGACGCGATGCTGGCATCGCTCCCGAAGCTGGTGATGTTGGCGGTCAGGCGGCCCAGGATCAGGGCCATGAGCGGCATAGCTGTAGGATGGTCAAACCGCTGGCTTAGAGGCGCGCGGGGGGAGCCGCATGGTGCGAATTACTCACCTGCTCCCGTCGCCAGGGCGGCGGCGACACTTGCCACTTGGACCATGCGGTCGAGTGGTGAACTGAAGGCAAGGACGCGCTGCTACTATGTGAGTGGCTTGGGCACGCTGCATGGAACCGACTACGCACTAGCAATGTTTTGAAACTCGCCTTGGGCGCTTCATCTTGCTCCTCCTTGCCCTCCATGCCCTTCTCCGAAGGCTCCTCAAGCTCAGAGGCGCGCGGGTCCGGAGTCTTCATGGCACACAGTCGGGAGTGATGATGGCGCGTGTGGGCTGGCAGAGTCGATGGAACGGATGCCTCGACCATATATTGCAGCGTGCCCCTTTTAGGACCCCATTGCAATAGACAAAGGTCGGTCACCGACGCCGTTTGACGGTGATTTAGCGGCCAAAACCAACAATGTGCTAAAGCCGGATTGTCTCCGATGATTTTCTATGGCGACCTCACTAAAATCCTATACTAGCATACTTAGAGAACTTTGAGATCGATGTAATTAATTAAATAAAGCTATTTTAGAGCTACTATAATGCGATTTGAGCGCAAAATATCGTAATTATATAATTGAATAAATTAGTGTAGAAGTAATAGTATACTAAAACCTAAGTAATTATCTACTACAAATTTTAGCAAGTATACCCTAGGAATTTAGTAAGTATACCTTATAAATTTAGTTACTATACCCTATAAATTTAGTGAATTTACTAGAAAATTTAGCGAGTATACCTTAAAACTAATTCAATAATTAATTATTAGAATAGTAGTACTAGGAAAAACTAACTTATTTAGGGCTAGTTATATAGAGGAACGGACCGAGGATTAATCCTAATTAGGAAGCGAATTACACAAATAGTAATTATGTATTCTAGTCTTAGAATAATTAATATAATACTATTAAATAAAGCTATTAAAACGCGAGCCTTATATAATATTACTATATTAATATAATTCCCTTATTATTAGTTTACTAGAAATACTAAGTATTATTATATATAGTCGTGAAATACTCATTATATTTATTATTAGTGAAGTAGTATATTATAGAAGTTAGGGAGTTTAGTTTAGGAGGTTAAGCTACTAAACTATACTCCCGAACCTCTACTATACCTAATTAGGTCTAGTCTATAAAATAAGCTATTATAGAAGTTAGGGAGTTTAGTTTAGGAGGTTAAGCTACTAAACTATACTCCCGAACCTCTACTATACCTAATTAGGTCTAGTCTATAGAATAGGCTATATATATAACGCGGTATGTAATAATCTATAAAAGTATAATTAAATACTAGAAGCTCTCTAAAAACGTTAAAAAACGTAGTTTCTTATTAAATATATACTAGTTTCCTAATTAGGCCTAGTCCTATACTCTTTAACTATATCGTATATTCACGTGATACCCTCCTATTAATATCCCCGCTTCTATACATTACTCTCTTACTAATATATCCCTCTCCTACTCTCCTCTACTCTATATATTACCTTATTTATATTTAGCTTACTCTTCTATATCTAGTTATATAGTATTTGTATTAATTAGGCGCTTAAGGGTATTCATAGGCTTTAGTTTCATTATAGAGTTAGTAGAATTTAATTCTCCCTTAATCTACTTAACCTCTATAATCTCCCTTCGTTTATATACCTAGTAGAGGTATATTACATTAATTATAAGTCGCTTTTCCTATATAGTTCTAAGCTTTACAAAGGCGCACAGTTTTGAAATCCGTCTATTTTTACTAGCTACGCAAGCGAATACAGAACACCAAAAATACCTACCCCACTATAGTAAATCACACCAAAATTAAAGTATTATCCATGAAATTCATTCCCTCCCTCAAACTCTATGATAAGGTTATTAATAGCTGCCATCCGTATAACCAAAGCGCGTATCTGCTCTTGTGGAAACTTCTCCTACTCAGCTCTCTATGCCCGATCAGTCCATTCTATCGTATGCGGGGCATTCCACTGCTTGGTAATCTCTATTCTTAAAGGCATCCAAACTCCCTCTATTACGTTCATTTCAGGAGAGTTACTAATATGCTCTAATAGTGGAATACCTGCCTTTTTAAGGGCCCGTTGAGTCCACTTACTTGCGTGCGAAGGAGCGTTATCTTATTGAAAAACATAAGGAAGAATATCGCACTCAAACTCGTCTAGTTCGTGACGCTGAACCATAAGTTCTTGCTAGTACGGAATCACTAAAGGCTCAAGAACTTCGTACGTATAACGTACGTTATCGACTCCACCACGGGATACCCCCCTCTTATACATATTCTTCTTCCAATAGACCTCCCAAGACGTACGATTCTTTGGCCACTTCTGCCCCTTTGCGTCCCACTTCTTCTCTTTCTCTCTCTCTTGAGCGTCAAACGCTATACGGCACTCAGCCTCTACTTCGTCCTCGTTAATTCTATCCATCTCGTCCTCGTTCGCCTCCTTTTGCTCCACCGTCTCTTTGTGATAGATGTGGCAAGGCCCTTTGTAATCGTACGTAAAGCACGCCCAGAACATAGCCTCCGTGTAGTTATTATACCGCCGTTCAATATAATCAGGGTGATACCGTTCATCGACTAGTCGAGAGATGTTTTGCATACCACGCTTCGCAGAGACGATAATCGATGCTTCGTCAGAAAATATGACCTTCCGCCACTCCTCAAGCCCCTAGTCCTTCTGTGAGAGTACTACTTCAAGTCGTTGAGCTTTTTGAATATCTGTAAGACCGAGTTTCTTTGTAGACTTCGCGCGGCGGAGGCCTCGAGCTCGTAGCTTGTTCTCAATTATCGTACGGTGGATATGAAAGAATCCTTCCTCTTTAGCAACGATATGCCAGAGCTTCTTCCTTTGTGTCTTGTTTAACGTACAAGCTTCTATTAACTGAATCACCTCCTCGTCTGTGATCACACTCTTCGCTCCAGAGCCTTCCTTACGCTTGATCTACTCTACTTGCTCTTGAATTAAAGGCGGATCGAGCCCCTCTTCGTCGTACCTAATCTGTACGTCCATAGCGGCATTTTTGATATCTATAGTAGTTGATTTGGCAAGCCCTGCTCTACGTGTAGCCTCAGCTTAGTGAACGTAAAGTAAGTGAGTTAAGAAGACAGCTTTATCAACGTCAGTAGTGTGTTTTCCCATAGTGAAGTGTGGTTAATTAGATTAATTAATGTTAGTGGGGGAAGAAGGTTTTGGTGGGGTTCGCTAGCAAAAATGCTCGCTTGCGTAACAAATCAAAATGGACGGATTTCAAAACTGTGCGCCTTCGTATAAGGTACTCGTAAAGGGATTTCGAGTCTATATAGATAACTAGTAATAGATTAATTTCTAGGGCTCTATTAACTATTAACTTAATTATAGCACTTATATTAAAGCTATATACTATACTATATAGCTTAGAGGCTAGTATACTTTAGGTAACTCTCTTATACTTCAGGTAACTCTCCTATACTTCAAGTGACTCTCTTATACTTTATAGATAACTAGTAGATAATATTCGTATTCTAAGTAGTATTAACTAAGGCTAGAATATAGCCTATTTATAAGGATAGATCTCTATTATTTATAAAGGACGAATTAGTTAATATAATTAAGTAAAGGGTCTCCTTATCTAGTTTTACGAATCGTAGTCCCCTAGTAGTATTCTTAACTTATTACTAGAGACGTTTATTAAGCGAACTAATATCGTTTTCTATAGGTTCAATAACTTAAGTAGCTATTACGAGGTTATAGGACACTTTAGGTTAATAGACTAATATAATATAGGCTCCCCGGGCTCATTAAGTTATATATTATTCCTTAATTATAAGGTTAATATATATAGTACCTCTATTACTCGTTATAATAGAGTTCTTAGTTAATATAGTCTTAAGGTTACTATACTAGTACTCTTATATAAGGGTGATTCCGGTAATCTTAGTTTCTATATTCGTAGTATTTTCAGAGGTTTTAGTAGTTTCGGTATATATAATACCTCTATTAAACTTTATATTATAGTTAAAGGTAAGCTATTCCCGCTCTTTAACTAGGAATTAAGCTTCCTTAAGCTTTAATTATTCTGATTTCAGGAAATCATTATTACTAATAATTAGAGTATTATTAGTTTATAAGCTTACTATACTAAATAGTTACTTACTTTATAAGAGGTATAGGTTATAAGTTAACTATTCTATAGTAAGCTCGTTAATATAGTAAGAGTAGTAAGTCTTAAACTAGTAGTTTCCGGCTTCTAGTATACTATATAATAGTTTTATAACCTTTAGGACTAAATCGTTATATAGGTAAAGGTATTTAGTAAGCTCTTATAGTAATTTTATATAAAAATCGCGATTTAGAAGAGTTATTAATTAAATATATACCTATAAGATATCTCGTAAGTAAAGCCTTATAAGTTCGGTTATTATAGTAGTAATACTAAGGATAATTCTCTAGCTAATATATTAAATAATTAGCGATTAAGTTAATATAGTATACTTCTCTTAATTATTATATACTTAAATAATAAGTCTCGATTTATGAAGCTCTTTATTAGTACCCTTATTCTTAATCTCGTCGACGAACCTAGAGTTAAAGATATATACTCCCTTTAGTACTTCTAAATATAAGGTAACCTTAAAGACCCCCTTTTCTAGGAGTCCTTCGATTTTAGCTTAATAAGAGTCCTTATACTAAGTATTATTTATTAGGTATATGCCTCTTATCTCTTCTATTTCGATTCTGTTATCTTATAGGAATACTATAACTTTAGGTAATATTTTACGAGGTCGTCCTCTCTTATATTTTAGAGGGATAATAGAGGGAATTATACTTACTTCGCCTTAGTTATCACTATAGTTATATTCGGGTTTAGGGCTAGAATTATCGAGATTAAGGCTTTTATCTCCCTATAGGAATAGCTTTATAGAGGTTAATTAGAAGGAGGTATTACCTTATAGTAAAGCTAGTATATACGACTTACCTTCTATAGATACTAACTTATATAGCTCTTCTTACTACTCTAGTTAACTAGTATTCCCTTCGCGCTATACTAAGACTTCTGAATTTAATAGAAGTTCGTATATATTAGCTATAGAGGGTCTATTATATGTATTTAGGGCTCTTACTGTGATGGGTATTTAGTGGTTCTAGAGTAATATATAATATAATGGGCTTCCACAGCATGGGATCACAGCGTACGCACGAGTGAAGCGTGGAATTAAGGAGTGAAGGTTGGTTGATTTCTAAGAACAAGGAAGGAAAGCGGGGTAATATATGGAAACCGAACGTCCGTAGTCACATGACCGCTCGCCACGTGACCACCGGGGAGAAATCCCCACCACATACTTCCCCCACCCACAAGTGCTCGTCCCCTGAGCACACCACAAGACAAGAGCCTCTCTCAAGCACTAAAGTAATCGTAAATATCGTAAATATCGTACGCTCTGCCCTGCGCATGCCCTCGATTCCAAACCACTGTGTTTCCAGCCTAATTCGTCGCTCTCAAAGCACTAGTAAACACTCCATTTTCTCTCTCTCTCTTAGATACTAAATCGTGCCCGGAGCACACATAGGGAAACTCTCTCTCGTTCTAATCGTACGAGATATCTGTGCCAGCACCTCTACTATTACAGCCATAATGTAAGTATTACTAGTCTTGAAGAAGGTTAAAGATCGGAAGGTATAGAATTGAAGGTATAGAATTGAAGGGGGAGTGAAGTGTATGCTAGAACCTCTATAACTGCGATAGCGACTACAGAAACCACTAGACTAGAAATCGAATAAGGAGGAGGTAAAGGTAGGTCGAAAATCGTAGGAATCATACGTAAAAGGGGAGAGAATCGGAAGTCGAAGGTATAAAGGGGAATCGTAAATCGAAAGTATAAGGGAATCGTAAATTAAAAGTATAAGGAGGAATCGTATGAGAGAAGAGTCCGTAAATCGAAGTATATACTAGAACCTATACCTACTATATAGCCCTAGCTTTGCGTACCATATACGCTACCACTTGACTAACCCACACCGGTATGTCGTCGTCTTCGTCTACCTGGAATAGAGATTTATACTCTTATAATTGCGTAGTAAGAGTAGGTAGAGGTAGGGGATCGTGTGGCTAAGTAGGGGAGAAGTAAGAAGGAGGGACTAGAATCGTAAGACACACGATTCCAAGGCATATGTAATTGAGCTCTTCCTAGAGTAGCTCTTTATAGTAAAAGAGAAGGCTTTAAACATTAGGATCAGAGGGATCTCTATATCATACGAGCTCATTAATATATTAAAGGTAAGAGCGAGAGACTTGTAAAGTATCTAGCTTTATATATAAATCAAGATCAGAGTCGATAAGATCGGAGATAATAAGATCGTAGTCGATAGGAACCCTAGGAGGAGTAGTTAATATTACGTAATTAGTAGAATTATGGGAAATCGAAGGTAGGACATAAAGTAGCTGAAAATAATCGAAAAAGGAGTATTCTGAACTAAACCGGGACATTGTTGCTATCGTACAAATAGTGTAATTAAAGCCTGAATCATAAAGCTTAAAGCTTAGTAGAGAGATTACGTTATCCGTAGAATTAGTAGAAAGTACAGTGAGCTATAAAGCAGTCGTAATTCAGTTATAAGGGGAGAGTCTTAAGCTAAGGAAGGGCCTCGTTTCCGTACGAATTAATATAATTAGGGCTAAATCGTAAAGCTAAGAGCTTAGTAGGGCACCTAGATTACATCATCTATAGAATCGTGGGAATCAAAGGTAGGATGTAAAGTAACTAAAAAGCAATCATAAAAGGAGTATCTAAACTAAACAGGAGAGGTTGTCGTCATTATACAAATGACGTAATTGAGGCTTGAACCGTGATCCTATACTACGAGGGAGTTATATAAAGATAGAGCTCCAGAACGTGAATCTTCCCTAGGTCACTACTATAATAAGGATTAATCACAAGAGATATATAGTATAATAGGCTTCTATAGTATAGGATCACAGCACACGAGTGAAGCGTGGAATTAAGGAGTAAAGGTTAGTTGATTTCTAAGAATAAGGAAGGAAAGCGGGGTAATATATAGAAACTAGACGTCCGTAGTCACATGACCGCTCGCCACGTGACCACCGGGGAGAAATCCCTATTACACTAGTACTATTTATATTAGTACTAGAACTATACTAAAATACTCCTCTATTAACTAATAGAGTAAAGCTAATTAGGGAGCTTACTAGAATCTATATAGACGAACTTAAGTAAGATAGTAGGAATAATAGCTTTAATTAGAAACTCACTATTTTCTATAATATCTATAAATATATAGAGCTTCTAAAAGAGGTTATTATAAAGGCTTTCCCTACTATACTTAAGGGATTAGTACTAGACTACTTCTATAATAATTAGATATCTAAGGACTCGTTTAATTACATTACTATATACCTCTATAATTTCTTTAAAAGCCCTAGATATTAATAATAAAACCTAGATTAATAGAATATAATTATATAATCTTTAATAATAGAGAAATATACGAGAAAATCGACTTTTGAGATCGTCTAGTTAATAATTAATGAACTATATAAACTATGATATAGCCTTATACTTACCCTAAAGATAATGAGTTTCTCTATAATAAAATTATTACTACTTATTAAGACTCTAAAGTATATAAATTCGCTGTTTTAGACCCTCTAATAGCCCTTAGTAAGCTTCTCTATAAGCTATAGTCCTTAATTATAGCTTTTAAAAAGCTTAATTCAAATAATATAGATACCTTCTTTACTAATCGACGATATTACTTAAATAACTACTTAAATAACTACTTAAATAACTATTAGTTCAGAAATTATTAATATTATACCAACTATATAAACCCCTATAAAAACCGTGATATAGACCCCTTAAAGTCGTACTTTATATACGAGAAACTAGATTATCGATCCTAGAAATATATAGAAAGAGAGTAATAGGACGAGAAGGCTCGATTTAGAGCTAGAAACCTCTATAGGTTTAGAGCTATAGACTCCCTAGACTTTAAGAGGAAGTTTATAAGGGCGTATTTATACTATATAGCTTTAATTAAAGGTGAAAGGAGAGACGAATAAGGCGATAAGAGTAGAGAGGATGAATTAAGTAGTGCTTTTAATACTCTACTAGTAGATATAGAGGACCCTAAGGAATAGGATTCCTATTTTACCTTAGTTGAAACCCTCTTTACTATACCCGATTTATAACCTCCTAAGCTATTAAATATAGCTAGTAACCTTATAAATAACCTTATAAACCGCTCCTATACTTACTTATTAATAAGAGAGAATAATACTATAGAATCTAATAAACTACTTATAGAAGATACCTAAACCTTTATAGTAAGAGGTATATCTAGGTATAATACTAACTGCTTTTACAGAATTATAATAGATACTAGAGCTACTAAATACTTAACTACTAGACTCGATTAATTCTAAGCTTTATAATAGATAAACGATAGTATTAAGCTTAATAGATCTACTAAAGGGAGTATTAAGATTAAGTTCGGGATTAGTATATTATCTTCCTTAAGATCTATAATTATAGATACATTAATTAGACTTATACGATTCTATATTATACCCTCGAAGACTCTATTTTTACTTAGCTTAGTAGATATAAACGAACTAAAGGTCTATTTTAATAACTTCTAGAATTAACTAATTATATCTACTAAGAAGTAGATACTAGTAATATAATACTTTAGTTATTCTTTCCTCTTATAAGATACCTTACTTAAGACCTTTATATCAGAATCCTTTACCTCTAACTCTTATTTCCTTATAGAACCTGAATTACGACTATTATACTATTAATTTAGTTTTTTATTAATCGAGAAACTATGAAATATCCTTAAATAAGCGGGCTACGAAGTCGATAAATAAGCCCTCGAATACCTTATAAGATACTATAAGTAGTACTAATTAAATAAGAAATTACCCGGTCGATTTAAGTTTAACTTAAGGGACGATATTAGCTTTAATTTCTCTATTATTATTAATATTTTCTATATATTCGAGAAGCTTATACTATATATTATTAACGAAGGAATACGGTATTAAGCTAGATAATAGCTATAGAGCCTTAGTACTTAATATATATAGGATACCCTAAAATAGTACTAGATTAATACTTATTTAGGACCTCTCGATTAGATTACTACAAATACTAGGAAGTAGTTTACTAGTAAAGAGTTCGTATAGCTTATGAATTCGATAGGGACTAAGATTAGGATTATCCCTATAAAAGCCTACTATTTAGTTAGAATCGTCGAATAGTACTATAATATAGTTTAATAAGCTTATAAGATTATTATCACTGAAATTAATAGAATTAATAAGGATATAGTATTATAGATAACCTTTAAAGTAATTAATAATACTATAAGACTAGATAGAATCGTTCCTATACTCCTAGTTTATAGCGCTTTACCTCAAATAAGCGAATACGACTCTCTATTACCTTTAGTTATATAGTAATTAAATACTCTAAGAAAAGTAATAGAGGAGATAAAGAGGATACGAGCTAGTTACGAAGTAGTAATATAGTAGGGATTTCTCCCCGGTGGTCACGTGGCGAGCGGTCATGTGACTACGGACGTTCGGTTTCTATATATTACCCCGCTTTCCTTCCTTATTCTTAGAAATCAACTAACCTTCACTCCTTAATTCCACGCTTCACTCACTCGTACACTGTGATCCCATACTATAGAAGCCTATTATACTATATATCTCTTATGATTAATCCCTATTATAGTAGTGACCTAGGGAAGATTCATATTCTAGAGCTCTATCTTCATATAACTCCCTCGTAGTATAAGATCACGGTTCAAGCCTTAATTACGTCATTTGTACGACGACGACAACCTCTCCTATTTAGTTCAGATACTCCTTTTACGATTACTTTTCAGCTACTTTATATCCTACCTTCGATTCCCACGATTCCATAGACGACGTAATCTAGGTGCCCTACTAAGCTCTTAGCTTTACGATTCAGCCCTAATTATATTAATTCGTATAGAAACGAGGCCCTTCCTTAGCTCAAGACTCTCCCCTTATAACTAAATTACGACTGCTTTATAGCTCACTACACTTTCTACTAATTCCACGGACGACGTAATCTCTCTACTAAGCTTTAAGCTTTATAATTCAGGCTTTAATTACACTATTCATATGATAGTAACAACGTCCCGGTTTAGTTCAGAATACTCCTTTTTCGATTATTTTCAGCTACTTTATGTCCTATCTTCAATTTCCCACAATTCTACCGATTACGTAATATTAACTACTCCTCCTAGGGTTCCTGTCGACTACGATCTTATTATCTCCGATCTTATTAACTCTAATCTTGATTTATATATAAAGCTAGATACTTTACAAGTCTCTCGCTCTTACCTTTAACATATCGATGAGCTCGTATAATACAGAGATCCCTCTAATCCTGATATTCAAAGCCTTCTCTTTTACTATAAAGAGCTACTCCGGGAAGAGCTCAATTATATATACCTTAGAATCGTGTGTCTTACGATTCTAGTCCCTCCTTCTCACTTCTCCCCTACTTAGCCACACGATCCCCTACCTCTACCTACTCTTACTACGTAATTACAAGAGTATAAATCTCTATTCCAGGTAGACGAAGACGACGACACACCGGTATAGGTTAGTCAAGTGGTAGCGTATATAGTACGCAAAGCTAGGGCTATATAGTAGGTATAGGTTCTAGCACATACTTCGATTTACGGACCCTTCTCTTATACGATTCCCCTTTACGCTTTCGACTTCCGATTCTCTCCCCTTTTACGTACGATTCCTACGATTTTCGACCCTCCTTTACCTCCTCCTTATTCGATTCCTAGTCTAGTGGTTTCTGTAGTCGCTATCGCAGTTATAGAGGTTCTAGTATACACTTCACTCCCCCCTCGATTCTATACCCTCGATTCTATACCCTCGATTCTATACCTTCCGATTTACGACGCCCCCGGGCTTCCCTCCAAGACCAGTAATACCTGTATTACGGCTGTAATAGTAGAGGTACTAGCACAGATATCTCGTACGATTTTAGGTACCTTAGATAAGTGCTTTAAGTAATGTAGAGAGAGAGTATTTCCGTGTGCTCCGGGCACGATTTAGTATTAAAGAGACAGAAAAATGGAGTGTTTACTAGTACTTTGAGAGCGACGAATTAGGCTAGAAACACAGTGGTTTGGAATCGAGGGCATGCGCAGGGCAGAGCGTACGATATTTACGATATTTACGATTACTTTAGTGCTTGAGAGAGGCTCTTATCATGTGGTACTCAAGGGACGAGCACTTGTGGGTGGGGGAAGTATGTGGTAGGGATTTCTCCCCGGTGGTCACGTGGCGAGCAGTCATGTGACTACGGACGTCTAGTTTCCATATATTACCCCGCTTTCCTTCCTTGTTCTTAGAAATCAACCAACCTTCACTCCTTAATTCCACGCTTCACTCGTGCGCTGTGATCCCATGCTATGGAAGCCCATTATACTATATATTGCTCTAGAACCACTAAATACCCATCACACTAGTAGTAATTTAGGTAATTAAGGTAATAGAGGTAGTACGAGAGTCCCTAAGGGGAAAGGTATTAAGAGAGGTATATACTAGTTTAACTAGTTCAATAATAGAGTATTCTTAATACCTTTAAGTATAATATAGACTAAAGTAATAAGTCCTTATACGAGATCTATTTAAATTCTACCTTTTTTAGTAATATCTATAATCTCTTATTTACTTTATATATCCTCTCATATAATATTAACTAAGGACTATATAATTATAAGTTATTTATTATTTTATTTAATATAAACGCCCTCATATTATAGGAAAGCTTATAGGGTATAAATAATAGTTCGGTCGACTTTATTCTAGGTTATAGTATTAAAGGTTATAAAGTCCTCCTAGAATAGCTCTTATAGATTTCTATTAGACTATTTATATAAAGTATACTACTATATCTTAGTATTAATATAGTTATTAAAGTCCTCCTTTAGTACTATAATTATATTAATTCTGTCTTACTACCTTTTAATTCTCGTCTTCTATTTCCTTATCTCTATTTTCTTAGTATATATATATATTTAGTTTAAAGTAGGAAAGAGCTAAAGAGCTAAAAGTGACTATAAAAGAGGTAGTTCGGTTCGAAGGTTCGGTATTAAAGTATCACTTTATAGTAAGTATATATCTATAATAGAGAAGTATATATATAAGAAATCGAAGTAATTTGGTATAAAAATCAGAGTAAAATTATAGGAAAAACGTAAGAAAATCGAGGTTTCGAGAGGTTTAAGGTTAGAATTAAAGTATTTTCCGGGTGTGTATATATGTATAGTATACGTATATAGTCTAGAGGTTCTCCCGGTATTATAGTAATATATAAGTAGAATAAATAGTTTCTAAGTTCGTGGTCTTAGTATTATAGAGGTGGTTTTATAAGAGGTTCTAAGGTTCAAGGTTTAAAGGAGAGGTATTAGAGGTTTATAGGTTCGTAATTAAGGTATTCTCGACCGATTCCTGGTATAAGGGATTATTATAGGTGAATAGGTTATCGTTCTAGTAGGTTATAAAGGGTATTTAGCCTTATAAAGGAATAGTTAAATAGAGGTTACTCTAGTAGTTTACGAGGAGGTTCGGTCTTATAAAAGAGCTATCTTAAGGGTATTGCTTTAGGTATTAAAAAGCGATTAAGGTTAAGGTAAAAGAAGTAAAAAGAGTAGTCTCTACTAACTAAGAATAACTAAGTAAATAGCTATTTCCTATAGCAAAAATTAATTATTATTTCCCTAGGCTACCAAATACTTTCATAGGAGTTAATAAGAGGTTTCCCCTAGTAAAAATTAATTATCTACTCCCTAGGCTACTAAATACTTTTATAGGAGTTAATAAGTAGTTTTCTCCTTCGATATAAGTAGACTAGATTTACTTTAAGCCACCGAATACTTTTAGGACAAATCTAAATACCTCTAATCTATAAGTACTAACTAATTAGTATTAGTTCACTAGAAACACTAAGCACTATCACATATAGTCGTGGAATACTCGTTATATTTATTATTAGTGAAGTAGTATATTATAGAAGTTAGGGAGTTTAGTTTAGGAGGTTAAGCTACTAAACTATACTCCCGAACCTCTACTATACCTAATTAGGTCTAGTCTACAGAATGGGCCGCGCACGCAACGCGGCACGTGACAATCTATAAAAGTATAATCAAACACTTATTATTCATTATTAATACTTATACTATAATAAATTCACATGCTATATATAGCCTCTAAGTGAGGGAATTGTCTATATATTACAAATAAGGCTATAGCCTTATTTCTGTGCCTTTTTAGGCTAGCTAAAACAGTTGTTATAGTGATTTAATTACTGCTTCGCAAGTCACGTAGGTCGCGATTACTATATATACAGCCTTATCTAGAACAGATGATTGATATTCAGCATATAATGTAAGTTTTAGTCAGCCCAGGGGAGTGTGAGTGTAATATGAGCGCCTCTCTACCACCAATTTGTTCAACTACATGATTAGGACATTTTGGCATAGGATTTTGGTTGGGTCGCCGTATAAAAATTATGGAAAGCTCTGGTTTTAGCGCATTGACCCCATTGGCCCGCTAAATCACACTGTCTACAGGTACGAACCCCCCCCCTTTTGCCCTCTCGCTTCTGCTTCCCCCCGTCTACAGATGCCTGCACAATCCCCAGCCTACTCTCGGTTCCGGAACACGATTCTCGCCTCGGACGGTGGGAGCAGCCGGCCGGGCAAGACCACGTTGTCCGGTTTCCCTTTCAACACGTCTTCAAACTCTGCATCGTACCTCATTAGCAGCTTTGCAAACTGAATCTGCGACCACCTAATGCCGATGTGGCGGCCAGGACATATCCCCACGCCATAGCCATACACAAGGAACTTGTTGCTCGCCGTAGTCGATCTAGTCGTGGCCGTGTTGGTCTTCTCGTCGTAAAACCTCCACGGATTGAATTCACTCGCCTTCTCGTAGTAGCGTTCGTCGTTGTGGATCATCCACGACGGGCTCGTGATCATGCTGCCGGCACGCAAGCGCAGCCCGCCAGCAGACTTCAATTGCATGGGCTGGCGAACGGATCGTGTCACACTGACTGGGCGCTTGTTAGCTGCAGTGCCTCCGATACTGTGGTAGGAATGCACATACACAACGTGGGGCCATCTACCCGCAAAACCTCTCGTGTGAAGCTATCAAGTCGAGGCAGCGAGGACATGACTTGATCCGTCCATTCGCCCCCGCTAGCTGCAAGCGCAGCAGACATTTCCTTGCGTAGCGGCTCAATAATGTGCTTGTGGCGGATCGATTCGAAGAGCAGCTGCACAACGAGACAGACCACCGGCCCCGCGCTGTCAAATCCGGTGAAGATGAACTCATCCTCGAAGATGTCCATCTGCCGCTCGTCTTCCGCCTTGTCCACGGATTTTGCATCCTGCCTGATCTGTCTAGTCTCGGCTTTGATATCAAGTATGGCTTGAAGAAGAGTAGGCTCCTTCCCCGTCTGCTTCCTATTGCGCCACGCATCAACAATCCTCCGAACTTCCGGGCCGACCTCACCCTTCAACATCTTGAGGTTCTCGCGAATCTTCGCTGCCTGAGGCGACAGGTACCAATATATCCTTCGGACGGGCGCCGGGAGCCAAAAGTACATGTCTGCGAAGCCTGGTACCTGGAGGCAATAATTTTTAATCGCCTCGATGTATTTGCTATTCTTGGTGAACTGAGGTCCGATGAGGAACGAGGCGGCCACGACGTGCGTCACATGCCAGATGGCGAGGAAAGCTGGGAAAGCCTCCTGGTCTGGAGACGACGTCAGTGTGGTATTGCTAGGCCCTAAAGCTAAATTTTGAGTCTACCTCTGGCAAGCCCATCGAAATATCCCGGAATCGTTTCATCGCTTTGCTTAACGACGGCCCGATGAAGCTCCTCTAATTCGTTAGCATCTCAATCTTGAGTCGCAAAGGTGACAGACTCATGTGCTTATTCGCCAGCTGCCGCACGGCATCGATGTGGCTTCGACCCAGAATCTTTGTGTGCAACCAGAAGTGATAGCTCTGTTTCGTCAGCCACGGTCAGAATGATTCATTTCTATGTGGCTTCAACAGCGTACATCGTCGACCGCATGCAGGAAGCTCAACTTATCCGGCCCCACGTTCTTGGTTTCCTCTTCGGTTCCTGGGGGCAACACAATGATAAAGTCGTCATTCTGCTGCCACACCGCATAGGGCTTGGAAATCTTGCTGAACTGCTTCTGCTTAGTACAATTTGTCCTGCCTTGGCCTCGTGCCATACCGTATCGTAGCCGAACTGAAACAATGTTCGATGATCGATTGGCTTCGTGTTCAACCGTCTCCACAGGTGTGGCACATCTCCGACGATTGGAATACCTCCTAAAAGCCATTTCTTACGCTGATTGTTTAGAAAGTCGACACCAAGTATCATAAAGATCAGGAGCGCCACCATCAGCGCACCGTTTGCAAAGGGCTGGGCAAGAAAGGCCCCAGACACCCAGATGCCACCTTCTGTGATAGGAGACAACATATTATACCAAGATGCCTTACGATTTCAGAGATGTTGCGTGGAAAAGGATGTGAGCAAATGGTTAATGGAGTATCGATAAAATTTTATAGAAGAACGACTTTTGATCTTTTCCCTTCGCTTCTCTTCTCTGCCGAGCGCCCTCAATCAGTCGGTGACCGATCCAAGGGCTTCGAGCACCGCATGCCGCCTCGTGACTCGGCTTCCGGGGCGGGCAACCGCCGTCTAGGTGCCGGCCATGAACCTGGCGGTACCTCAGCCAAACTAAACATAGAGACACGCGAGATGGACCAGCTCAGTAAAATAAAATTCTCAGCTAAAAGTGAAGTCGGATAGGCTTAAATCTTTTGCGCAAAAGATTAGTAGTTAGATCTTAACATAAGTAATTGTTGTGTTAAGTTTTTGGAGTGATAGCTCTCTGTATACATTAGCGATTACTGGCAATGATTCTCACTCTATGCCGAGCTTACGTCCTCTACAGCGTGCGCCAGGTCATGAGGTACCGGCGACGACGAAACAGGATGGGGCGCTGAGATATAACTGAACTGAGATGGTGACGGGTCGGGCAAGAAGCTCAACTTATCCAAGTCAACATTCTTGATCATCGCAGGTTTCCGGAGGCACTACACGATAAAGTCATCGTGCTGGCCCTGGCAAGCCCACGGTTTGGCTTTCTTGCTGAACTGTCTCCCGTTAGCTGCAAGTCTCTCTAAATCAGAGTCCGTTCTATAGTGTTATAACCACGCAGGGTGAAGATTCGGAAGTTGACTGCGTTCTCGGTCCATCACAGATGTCTCCAGAGGTACGAAGAATCTCCAACAACGGGTATATCGCCTAATCTCTTTCTCTGTTTCACATATTTGAGATAATCAAGAGAAAGTATTATCAAATTTAGGACCCAAACGGTCAGAGCAGTGCTGGTCAAAGGCATGGCCATCAAAATTTGTGGGATGTAAGCTCTGAAGTTAGCTAGTGGCGTTGACATTGTGAACAAAATTTTGTTTATTGCGCAGAACTCGATGGATGCACCTGTCAGGGTTTTGAGGGGGCAGAATAGTATGTTATTGATATCTGAAGAGAAAACTAGCTAGGTGCTGTATGAGCTGTATATATAGACTGTAGTACAGTGCCAAATGAGTGACAACTATAGCAGTTGTAAGTATTATGCGCCAGCAGAATACGAAAGCATTGAATTTGAGAGCATTGAATACGAGTGGGTGCAAGCAGGATACGAGATCAGTATGCGCAAGAAATATACGAGAAATGAAACTATTCCCAGAATAGTAACTGACAGTACCATGCTACTACTCTACACTGACGAGGATGATGTATGTAGTCTAACGGTACGCCAATGCCACGCCATTCGTCCCAGAATGGTGTGATGGGCGGGCGAATACTTCTATGAGTGCTTCGAATTCCACAGCTCTACCCATCCCATGATTGTTCGCAAGCCACAAGAGATATCCCCTAATAGCAAAGATGCATGCCTTGCGAAAGAGTCTTGACTTATGCTGTCCACAAGCTTATTCTGTTTTTCGACAAGGACTGCTAATTTATAAAATCGAGCCTGTAGAACCTTTCGCAGAAAATGAAGTCGTCCCTTTGGTGTAACTTTGAAGTTGCCTATAGAAAGAATGCCACTGTCCTCCGGTTCATTTGACCGCCGCCTCTTAGGGGATTCTTCATGCATGGAACGTGAGCGACTTGCTATGCGTGATGGATTTGTTCGCCTAGGTCGCGACACAAACTCATCATGTGCGGTCTTCTGAAGGAGGTCGAGCACCATGCGAACATTGATTGAAGCTAGCAAATGTACAGTACTATCATGGCCACAGCTCTTGCATTTGTGTAGTCGGAAGAGAGACTGTTCAATGTCACTCTCCATAATCAATACACCGTCGATCGGGATTGAACTCGTCTTCTGTAGCCCGCTTTTCAATGACCCAATGCGCTGCAATATGGAGGACAGGCAAGTGCAATTAGCTTGCGATTGGCCCGTAAGTGATATTGATCCGAATGGCGACCAAGAATCTCCCTCGGAACTGATGTGTCCTGCAGAACGCTTCGGTGTTGTAACCGTGTTAATGCATGCTGAAGTACTTCCATGCTGTGAGGTGTTTACTGGGGTGCCCGATTTGGTATTCTGAGATGTACCGCCGACATCCGAAAGGAACTCGAATGCAATGTCAAATGCCTGGTCCAACGGCGCTGCATTGCTTGAACCTGATGCAGACTTTGCTCGAGAAAAGGGGTCAGGGTGCTGAACTAGACACTGCGCGGCATCATCATTGGAATGCCATTCCTGAAATGACAACTGTGGATCGATTGAGCCGAATAAATCACCGTCGTTTGTGACTGGCAGTCTAGTCGAAAGGAAATCTTGTGAGTCGAAGTCTGCGGAAAGTGCTGATAACGACGGTCCTTGGGAATCAGTTGACGTTGATGAATCTTCCAACAAAGAAGGCATTGTAAACCCAGAGATTGCGTCCAGTTCTATTGAATCATGTCTCGGCAAGAAGTCCAATGAGTTCGTCATCGGCTGCATACTGGAATCATCGGCAGCTGTTGTTGCATTTTGGGGCTCAAAATCATCAACTATGGGAGTCCAAGGATCTGGTATTTGAATTGGCTCTGCAAACCCAGCGGCCGGAGTTGCAGGCTTAGATGTGATCTTGTCGCCCGATCTAATGTTTGGCTGCGTACAGGCGACATCTTGCGAGATAATCTTCTTTGCTCTTGGACGTCCCATACGGCGTGAGAGGCTATATACGCACTCCAGCTTCTGGACAGAACACCTGCGGCACGACGGCTTCTCGTGTCCACACTTCACCTTGGCAGCCTGGCAATTGTCACACGAAGTTCGCAGTTTAGCTCTCGCCCGGTTGCTCGAAGGGGCCTGCCCTGCCTGGTCATAGGCGTCCATGATTTGCTGTTGAGAAGAGGATATCAGCTTGCAGTGTGATGGATGCCGCCGCCTGACATGATCGATGACATGAAAAAGTCTGGCTACCTACGAGATTGATCTGTGCAAGAAA
>JAJTUR010000120.1:0-151912 GCA_021399475.1 Hyaloscypha finlandica | reverse complement strand
TAGAACTCTAGTATATACTATATAACTCTACTTACGTATATAAAGCTTTCTTTCTTCTGAGAACCTTTTACTAATTAGGAATACTAATTCTTTACTAAGGACTCCTAGATTTTCTAGAAAACTAGGATAAGTAACTACTTTTACTATTATAAAGAGTTTACTATTATATTATTCCTTTTAGGGGGACGTCGTCTAACTTTATAAGTACTTTAATACCTAGAGCTATAACTACCTACTTTCTTAGTATTTAGTTCTTTTACTAGTGATTTCTTCGATTCTATAAATAAAGTAAGCTTTTTATATACGAAAATACTATAATTCTCGCTTCCCTTTCCTTATACTAACTATAATAGTCTTAAGTAGATAACTAGAAAGAATAGTAATGATTAGTTTAATATATAGAAACTAGGAAGATTTCTAAAGTTTATACCTTTAATACTAATTTAGATATACTAATTTCCTATATATTAACTTTAGAATTAGTTATCTAATATTAAGTATAGTACGACTATATAATTAAAGTATATAGAACGAATTCGGAAGGAATAATACCTAGTTCTAAGTTATTTACGACTTCTCTATACTAATTTTCCTTCCTATTAATACTTACTTATTCTTTTCCTTACTTTTATATTATACCTTATATATTCCTTAATTTGTTTTTTCTTTCCTATTTATATATTCATATACTTAAGGTTAATAGGGGATATCTCTATATAAATAGAGGGTTAGGGGTACGCCTATATTATGAGATTTTCTATCCTTTTTTTTAGTATTTTCTATTATATACTAATATTTCTATATATATATATAAACTACAAAAATATTCCTATTTATATTACCTTCTTATTCTTTCCCTTCTATTTACATTTAGTTCTAGTATATTCTAATTACTTATATATTATATTCTATAAGTATATATTTTGAAGTTCTTTTCTATAGTAGAGGCCTAACCTTATATTTTACTTCTATGATTATTCTAATTCTATACCTACTTTACCTCAAATATACCTATTTCTTATACTTACTTTTTCTAATATATATACTACTATTTTAGCCTTATTTTCTATGATTCTAAAGAAAGAGAAAGTCGGAAATACGTGGTTTTTCTACGTAATTAAGCTATTCTAATTTACCCTTTATTCTAGAATATACTTAAAAGAGATTCTTAGAACTATAGAAACCCTTGACTCTATATACCACAAATACTATACTAATTCTACTATATAAATATATTAAGAACGATAAAATAGCCAAGAATAAGCTTTTAGTAAGGTAATAAGTAATAGTAACTAGTCCTTCTATACCGTAGTATTATATAGAGCTTATAAATTAATAATATCGAAATTCAGACCCTCGATAAAGCCTAGAAAGTTATAGAATACCTACTAGTATACGAAAAGGTAGTAGTAATTACTGAATTTAATACGAAGGTCCTAGATAAGCTAAGTAGAATATAAGAAGAGCTCTTGAAATAGAATAAATATGTGAGAAATAGAGAGCTTCTAGGGCTATCTAGCGAAGAACTAAAGTATACTAAGTTAATAATCGGGAATTCGATACTACTATTAAATAGATTATACTAGGTAAGAAGCTAAGAAATAATAAGATTAGAACCTTACTAAAGACACTTCTTAAGAGAGATAGACTAAGTAAGTATACTAAAGCCTTTATAGAATATATCTAAGAATATTGAAATAACCTTAATAAGAATATATATATTAATCTAAAGAAGCTATTCGTGACTAAGGCTTCTATATACGAAGGTATTTAGTTAATTAATAAGGTACCTTAGATTAAGCTAGGGCTAGAAAGCCTAGAATACTAGAATCTTTTGGAGTCTAATACTTTCAAGGTATATAAGAAGGCTAAATTGTTTCGGAGCTAGAAAATTGAAGTTTAAGCTACTATTAGCTAAAGAGCTTATTAATATATAGTTTACCTTTAGAGTATCCAGAATTCTTATTAAAGGAGAGTATAAGAATAAAGCCTTCCCTAGATTTACTAATAAGCCTAATAAATAGGATCCTATTACTATTTCTATTCCTATATAAGAGATTACGCCTAAAGAAACTAATACTATAGTAATTATTAATAAAACTCTTCTTACTATAGGAATACCTAGACTTGAGATAACTATTAATAGATTAACTCCTTACCCTACGGGAGGAACTACTAAAGAAGATATACCTATAGAAGATCGCCTTAACCCCTTTTAATAATAGGTTAAGTCTTTAGCTACTATTAAAGAAGCTCGTAAGAGAATAAAGAAGTTAGGTATAGAGTTACCTAAGGGCCCTAAGGAAAAGGAGAAGAGTACTAAGGAGGTACCTACTAAGGAGAATATTATAGGGGGAAATACTATAGTTAAAGAGCCTAGAGAGAAGGAAAAGGAGAAGGAAATATAGCCTAGAGAAGAGGAAACAGGAAAGGAGAAGCTAAAAGATAAGCCTAAGACTCCTAAGAAGACGAATCCAAAGTATAAAGCTAATAATAAAGCTATTAAAAGCGAAACTAAGGATTCTAATACTCTAGTATAGAATAAAGTAGTTAAGAATATACCAAAAAGTATATCTAGATCTAGTAAGTAAAAGACTTAGGGTATTAAGACTAGAGAGATTCCGAAGAGTTATTATAATTATAAGATACTTAAGGAGTAAAAGGAGGTACTTACTAAATAAGATAATTATACCTTTAAGGTTTTATATAAGAAGGTCCTACTTTCTATTAAATTAAGAGTATACTATTAAGTTAATAGGCCTATAACGATTTAGTACTTCTATATAGTATAGGCTAGATACTAAGGGCTTTTATACTCTTGGGCTAAGACTAAATCATGACCTTCGATATCGAGACCCCGACGACGCCGTCGCGATCACCTACGAGTGATACCTATGATCGATATCCGAGAAAAATTTTTCACGATATAACCCTCTACTTTCGACCTCCTCTTATATATCGTAACTTATTCAAATATATACCTATAACTAGAGGAAAGAGCTAGGCGAAAATATAAAGGGGAAAAAGATAGGTTATAGTTATAGTCTATAAGAAAGATAAGGAGGATTTTGGTTAGATAAGAAAGGGAGCTATAAATAGACTACTAGGAATACTAGTTAATATCTAGATATATAACTATTTATATATAAGAGAGGGCCTAGGATAAGAGGACCTAAGGCGACTATTATTTATCTAGAAAGCCTTTTACGCGAAGATATACGTATAAGATAGAGGGACCTAGGGTATTTATTTATTTCTTTCTAAGGTAAGGAGCTAGATACCTATCTAGGGAAGACTATAGGTTATAATAGATTTTGAAATAGTAGAGGGGAGTTTTACTAGTTTCTCCTCCTAAAAAGCTGACCTGCTTTATATAAGCTATCTAGTCTATATAAGCTATACTATATAGTTGAAAACTAAAAAAGTATATTAAAAGGAATAAAAAAAAAATAAAAAAATATTAAGTTAATAATAGTTTCTATAAGTCTCCTTATATAGAGTACTACTACTAGCTAGTAAGTACTCTTAGTATTAATACAGATAATTTCAATAAATTAATATTTATAGAGTAGATTATAGGTATTTATAATATTACTAATAGTAGATTATAAGTTAATACTACTTAGATATACCCCGAAACTCGAGACTATTTCTATAATACCTTAGAAATTATTATATTTAGAGATAAATACTATAATTCTAATAGATTCCTTTTCGTTTTATTACCTCTCTTTAAGGTAGAGGAATCTCTTAAACTTAATTCTTCTAGCCTAGATACGAATAGTTTTATCTTTAAGAAAGGATACTTAAAGTAGATTAAGAAGCTTAGTATTCGTGATCTCTTAATAAAGGAACTAGAAATACTATAATTCTACTAGTATAGAGAAAATTTATCACTAATTAGTAATCTAGGTAATAGTTACTTTATACTAGTCTCTTAACTCTTAATAGCTAATCTATTAATATAGCTTATATTTTATAAAGCCTCTAGAAAGCATAATATCTATATAATAGGATATCCTTAACTAGTAAGATATTATCTTCCTAGAGAAGTAGACTACTTATTCTATAAAAATAATACTAATATTCTAGCTACTACTAATACTTTATATAGCGAGTTCTTCCTTAGAGAAGAGGATCGCTTATAGTAGTATACTTTTCTTATAGATTATAAGAAGGCTAAATCTTTTATAATAAAGTATTTTAGATATTACAATTTCGTAATACTTAATATTAAGACTAAGAAGGAAGGAATTAATAAATTAGAAGCTACTATTACTAAGAAATCTAAGAGAAAGTTAAAGGATATAATTAGACTTAATAAGACTATATATACCTTTAACTAGATAGTTTATAGATCTAGAGTTATTTGTTATTATTAGTTCAAGGGTAAATAGGTACTTAATAAAGTTTATATTACTATTCTAATAAGTCTAGTTACTATTAAAGACGAAGTAAGCGAAGTAGGAGTATTACTAGAGGAGCTTAGGATTTCTCACTTAAACTTTAAGCCCCTTCTATATAGGTAATTTAAGGGTACTAAGGATAATACGAAATATCCGGGTACTATTTAACTAGAGTAAGTTAGTACTATTTATGATATAGTTTAGGGTAATAAAGTACTATATTACCTAGTAATAAAGGAGGAAATAAAGTAATAGTTAAATATAGATATAGTATAGCGAGAGTAATTATATTAGTAATAGTATAAGAGAGTAGTTATACGAGTTCAGATTACTTTCCTATACCTAAAGGAATTTGAGAAACACTTATTTCTAGGAAATAAGTTATACTTTAAATACTAGGAAGAGGAGTTAGATAAGTCTATAGAGGATAATCCTAAGTATATAGTTATTTCGAACTAATTAGTTCTTTTTCTATTATTTTTTAGTACTTAGGGATAAGTATATACGAATAGAGGGTCGGATATAGTATAGCTAGTTATATATTATTAATTTTCGCGATTTTAGGTAGTTTTAATATTTAGATCACATGACTATAGATATATCCGAGATTATATGACTTTGGTATTTTATATAAGAAGGCTAGAGTTTCTATAGCTATAGAGTAATAATTATATATTACTTTTATACTTTAAGTTCTATATACTTATATACTAATTTTATACTACTTTATATCTACTTTATAGTTATTATTTTTTAGTGTTTTTACTATTAGTCGATTTTATACTCTATAGTATTTTATATAGGTTTTTATCTTACTACGTTTTTCCCTCCTATAGTATTCCCCTTAGAACTCTAGGTTAAGGTATTAATCTTAGAGTATAAGTTAGATAACTAAGGGTAACTCTTATTCTAGGGACATTATTAGGTCCCTAAGTTAGAACCGCTCTATATAAGGCTTATCTAAGAGACTCACGACTCTATAATAGCTAGATACCTAGGCTAAGAAGTAATAGCTACCTTAATAATAAGATAGTTCTTCTAGCTAGGTATACTCGGAGAGGTTAGGTAATTTATATAGAACTATAATAACTATTAGAAGAAGTAGGCTTAGAGGAACCGTTACTATAGGTTCTTAAAACCTTTACTTATCCCTAAGAGAGTCTAGAGTAAGATCTCTATAGACTTTATTACTAGGCTACTATTAAGCTAGGGTTATATAGACCTATTAGTAATTATAGATAAGCTTAGTAAAGGCGTTATCCTAGAACTATACTTGAGCCTTACTATAGAGGTAGTAACTGAGACCTTTATATAAGTCTTCTACTAATATTATAGTCTTCTAAAAGCGATTATCTTAGACTACGGACTATAGTTTACCGGAGTACTTTAGGTATAAGTCTACTAACTCCTAAAGATTATATGAAGGTTATCTATAGTATTTAGTCTAGAAACAAATAGGTCTATAGAATAGATGAACTAGAATATCTGTAACGATATTCTACTCTCACACCTAGTCACCTGTCTAGGTATCTAGTATCTAGTATCTAGTATCTAGTATCTGGAGTCACCTGACAGTTGCACGTGACGCGGCCGCCTTACTAAGGGAATCTAGATAGAGTACTCCTAGGGAAATTTAGGAAGCTAAGCCCTATATAGACTAGCGGATTATAGGGTATATATATACTCCTATAACCTCTTATATTCTAGTCTTTCTTTCCTTAGCTTTAAATCGTCTTTATAAGGGACCTTCTACCTTACTTTCTAAGCCCTAAATACTATACCTATAATAGTATTTAAAGCTTATTCCCTTTAATCCTATAGAGGATTTCAAATAAACTAAAAATACCCCTATTTAACTCCAATAAAGGTACTATACGATTATGGAACCTTAGAATATAAGCTAAAGCTTTAGAATAATAAGAGTAATGAACTACTCTAGACCCTTATATACTAGTAGTATATTAGAAACCCCCGAAAAAAACCCCCCGAAAATCGAAGAATCCTATTAAAGGCTATTCTTTAACTAAGTCCTATAGGATAGCACCTATAGGCTAGTAACCTAACTACTAATAGTAAGCCCTTACCCTCTCGTAGGCCTTATATATACGCTAGTAACGAGACTACTAGGGAGGATATATAGAGGAAAAGTATAATAGGTCGACTTTCTAGGACCTAGGACCCATATAACTAGGAAGGATATCGAATTCTCAATAAGCTCCTATTAGATTAGGTTATCCCGTAGTAACCCTTCCTAATCCGAATACCTCTCGATATTCCGGGAGGCTTTATGGACGAATCTATTAAGGAAGGGCACTCCCTATTTATTAGAAAAGTCCTAGATACGGATTATCTAATTACCTCACATAATCTAAATACTAGTTAAGGACCCTATTAACCTCCTTAAGGATATTAACCTAATTATTAAGAGCTACTAAGAACTACTATAAAGCTAGCTAAATATAAGAAGAGATATAGAGATACTAAGGGTATTTTTGAGAATATAAAGCTCTAGAATACTAAGCTCGAGGTAGACGTTAAGCGCTATACTATACTCCTTAATCGATTTATACTAGTACTAGCCGCTCTTATATAAGCCCTAGAAGTAGCCCCTAAATCGACCCTCGAAGCTATAAAGGATCCCCTACTCTATATATACTATATAGAGCCCCTAGAGTAGTTATCCTACTAGACCTAACCCTCTTCTATAGAGATTATACGGTTTTCGACGACTAGCTAGTCCAAATCAAGAATAAGCTATGAGGAAACACTAATATATACCTAACTAAGGATCTTAAGATTATCTATATTTCTAGTAGACTTATAGGTAATGCCCTCGCCTTAACTAACCCTCATATAAACTAGGAAAGCCCCTATTAGTATCGCTAGCTCTCGGAGATATATAATTACCTAAATAAGCTATACTCTAATCCTAATAAGCTATAGAACCCGTCGTGACTTTAGAAAGCTTATACTTCGCCCTAGTTATATATTTCAGGAGTTCTATACCTATTCTTATAACTATCTATAGAAGGTAATATTACTAAATAGCTTAAATAGGAGTTAAACGAGAAGCTCCGGCTAAGCTCTAGGAATTAGTATATATATATTATAATAACCCTTCTATTAATATTATCGCTTTACTTAGTTCTATACTATAAATAATTAGTAAATCCGAGCTTTATATAATAAGGCTAAGGAGTATAAGAAGACGATAGTAGGAATAACTAAACCCTCTTCTCTATATACCCTATAGTAGGTAGTTAAGGAAGAGTCTATATCTACTACTATAGTTAAGTACAACCCCCTAGAAGTATAAGTAGTGTCCTATAATAGGTAATCCCTCGACTATTAAGTACTTTAATTATAACGAGTTTAGCTACTATATCTATAACTACCCGTATAAGCGTACTATAGAAACTAAGGTAGCTCTATCTCAGGTTAAGCTAGGCCTATTCCCGCTAGAGGCTTATAGTAGAGGTTCTAATTCTAAAGAGGAACCGAAAACGAGTACCCCTAGAGAAAGTCTCTACTCTAGGGGCTTATAGTATTAATTTAGTAGAAATAACTTGACTTATCTAATAGGAGGGGATACTCTTATAATACCTATACTATTAGTATAAATAGATTAGGAATTAAGTCTTCTTCCCTTATTAATACTAGAGTAAATAGATATACTTTTATTAATACTAAGCTCGCTTAGCTTATAGAGTAATTCCTAGGAGTTAAGCTATAACTCCTCCCTTTACTATATACTATACGAGGATTCGATAGTAAACTAGTAGAGTCTACTAAGAAGTATATCGATATACTACTCTTAATTAATAGACGTGCTATTAAGGTACCTATAATTATCCTAAACCTTAGAGACTATAATATTATCCTTAGTAGGAAATAGGCTATATATATAGATATTCTAGTCGACTACCGAAGACGTAGGCTTATATAGCCTAAGAATAGTCCTAAGACCGTACGATATAGCTATATTATTAGTACTTCTTAGTAATAGCTAGAGAAGTAGACTAATAAGAAGTACTAGAAGGACACGAATCGTAGGATACTATTATAGTTATTCTTAGAAACCTACTATTCTTAAGTAGTCGTCTACCTTCTAAATAGACTAGAGAGAATTATACGAGTCTATAGAAAAGGAACTTCTATAGCTAGATTAAGAAGCTATTCCAAAAAGAAGCTAAAGAAGTGGGATAAGACCCTTAATAAGGAACGAATACTAGATCTAGTTATCCTTACTACTATAGTATTTAACTTCGTAGCTAAGAGAGAAGAGAATATTATTAGCCGAATCTCTATCTATGAGATTAATAAAGAGCTTAAAGCCCGTAAAAGAGAAGTTATCCCTAGACTAAGGACTAATAGCTAGGAGAAATAGAACTCTAATAGCTTTAGAGGATATTACCCCCTAAGCTTAAGGAATACGTATCTATTTTCTTAAAGAAGGAATTAGATACCTTACTACTATATAGATTATATAACTATAAGATTTAGATTAAAGGTCTAAAGGGTACTAAGAGTATTAGATATTAACTACTATACTAGTAGTCTACTTAGGAGCTTCGGGAAGTTAAATACTTCTTAGAAGATAACTTAGTAAAAGGCTTTATTAAAGCTAGTTAAGCCCCCTTTACCTCACTAGTTCTCTTTATAAAGAAAGTAAATAGAGGACTAGCTTCTATATCGATTTCCGTCGCCTAAATAATATTATATAGAAGGATTAATACCCCTTCCCCTAATTAATGAGACCTTAAGCTAACTATCTAAGGCTAAGATCTATACTAAGCTTAATATCTATTAAGCCTTTATTATATAGCTATAGACCTAGACTCTAAAGAACTAACGACTTTCTATACCCGCTATAGAACGTATAAATATAATATTCTTTAGGAAGGCCTAACTAATAGCCTAGCTATATATTAATACTATATAAATAATACCTTTTCGAGTACTTAGATAATTTTTGTACTATATACCTAGACGATATCCTGATTTACTTAGAGGACCTAGTAGAGTACGAATAGTATATAGAAAGGTACTCGATAGCTATAGCTAGCTAGACTTTAAGTAGATATTAAGAAGTTAGAGTTTAAGGTTATATATACGAAATACCTAAGCTTTATTATCTCGACTACTAGTATTAAGGTAGACCCTAATAAGGTAGAAGTTATATAGAACTAGTAACCTCCTATAATAGTTAAGGGAGTATAATTATTCCTAGGATTCTATAATTTTTATAGATGCTTTATTAGGGAATATAGACGAATTATAAGACCCCTTCACTATACTTACGAAGAAGGGTATTCTATTTAAGTAGATAAAGTAATACGAGGAAGCTTTTAACTTCCTAAAAGGAGCTATAGTTTCTACCCTAGTTCTATGATATTATAATCTAGATCTCCCTATAATAGTAGAGATAGATACCTCAAAAGGAGTTATTACTAGCCTATCTCTTAGTAAGACCCGGAAATAGGCCTCTAGTACCCTATAGCTTACTTTTCAAAAACTATACTACTAGGAGCTTAACTACGATATATATAATAAGGAAATACTTACTATTATATAAGTACTAGAGGAATAGAGAGTAGAACTAGAAGGTCTTTAGGATACCTCCTTTAAGGTCTATTCTAATCACTATACCCTAGAATACTTTATAACTACTAAGAAGCTCTTACCTAGATAAGCTAGATAAGTAGAGCTCTTGTCCTAATACTACTTTAAGCTTATATACTATTCCGAGAAGTAAATAAACGAGCTAATACTTTATTAAAGAGATAGGATAAAGTAGACGCTTAAGGATAAGTAGAGGAGAAGATATAAACCTAAGTACTCTTCCCTAGAGACAAGATTAATCCTAATATAGTCTATAACCTCTAGCTAGTAGTAATACTCTACGAAGTTAGTTTATTAGGCCCGATATTAGCCCAAAGAACTAAGTATATATAGAGGACTACCTAGAAGTAGCTATTACCCTTATTAGAGGTATAATTCTACTAGAAGAAGGTATCCTCCTAGAGGCTTTACTAGCTATATCTATACTATAGTACTACTAGAAGCTCCTACTAAGTTTAGTAGTCTATAACTAGTAGATAAGATCCTATAAATAATCGAATATCGCTAGAGTTAGACGAACTACGTACTATAGTATAAGCTAAGAGTAACGTCTAGATACTATAAGATAGACTTCTCTTATACTATAGTAGACTCTATATTATAGACGACGAGATAATTACTAGACTCCCTTTATAGACTACCCTAATCCGTAAAGTATACGATAAACCTTTATCTAGATACCCTAGATATACGAAACTCTATTAATTACTCAAGGAACGATATTACTAGCTATTTATAGGTAAGGATATCGATTAATATTATAGTAACTACTACTCTTATAGGAGATTATATATACTATAAGATAAGAAACCTGGTTTCCTTTACCTATTACCTATTCCCGATTACCCCTAGTAGTATATTACTATAGATTTTAAGAGTTATCCGGAAAGTAAAGTAGGGTATAATATAGTAGCTATATTTATAGACTAACTATTGAAATACCTAATTACGATACCTATATAGGACACGATTACGGCTAAGTAGCTAGTACCCCTATTTCTACTATATATCATATACTAAGTAAGTATTCTAGAGATAATTATATTAGATTAAGGACCTTAGTTTATCTCTGATTTTTGGAACGAGTTCTATACTAGAATTAGTACTAAGCTTACGAGCCCATTCTCACTAGTCTGTGCGTTCAGGCCTTCAGACACACTTCCTAGCGCAAATCGCGATATATAATCAATTAAATTAATTAGGAGTTGACCACCCTCTACGCTCTGCTAGTACATGTACCCAATGCTCGTGTTTCAGAATCAATTGATTAATCCATTCTTGTGGTATTGCATCCCATTCCTCCGTTACTGCCTACTCTATTTGGGCTACCGTAGTAGGTTGGTGCTTTCGTCTGTGCAGAGACTACTTGATCCACCTCCAGCATTTCTCAATTGGGTTTATATTAGGGCTCGTAGAAGGGTGTGGCATTAATATAATACCGTGCTTCGTCCTCCATTTAGCACAGTAGTTACTGGTAGACTTGTGCCCATGAGCTGAGTTGCCGTCTTCCATAAAAAGAGGCTCTACCGACGGGCAAAGTAGGTGAGTAATTGAGGCGAAGGCATTGACGATACCTTCTATATATGGCGCGAGAATTTGGGAGAGATAATCGCGTTGGGTCATAGCTCCTTTCTTACCAGATCCGTGAATAAATAGCAAAGGACTCTTGTATCCATATCCAATTGATCCCCACGCATTGACCGGTACCGTATTACCACGGTGAAACTAGTGCTGGATACAAGTCTCGCAAGTACGCTCTCCCCTCTTCCTTGTGACCTTCTCCTTCGCTGTCCTCCCTCTAATTAAGAAGGTAACCTCGTCTGACTAGAGTACCTTTAGCCATTCCGTATGCCAGAATATATGTGCCATTGCCCAAAGATATCGCGCGATAACTTGAGCCTTTGTGAGGAAGGGTTTTTGACACGCCGTACACCGGAAATAGCCCCGTTGCTTGAGCCTTCGCTCCAGGGTTTACATAGAGCATTTCAGCCCAAGCTCGATACGAAGGACGTCGTACTTAATGATTCGATGCTCCCACGAATTGGAGACGTATTCGATAATATCGTCGACTTCCTGGTCTGAGAGAAGGAAGGTAAGTCCTTTACGGTTCGGCCTACGTCTCTCTGGGTAATCATAGCTCAAAATACGACGAACTGAGCTCTCACTAAGGTGGTATCGCACCTGGATCATTGAAACTGGCACGTGGCCAAACTAGTGTAATTGGCGTATCGCTTCCTTGTGTTTTGTAGGGATCTTATAGCCAGGAAGGTGCTGAAAATCAAGAGGAGGCGGCGTAGTAGTCATTTTGACGATAATTATTGAAATTGGGTGTGGTGCGGGGTGAAGTGTGGCCTGAAAACACGCCTGAACGCACAGACTAGTGAGAATGGGCTCGTTAGGCTCTCTACTACTAATTACCCCTAAATAGATAACTAGATAGAGATAGTTAATTAATACTTTAATTAGAGACTATGCCCTTATATTAACTACTACTAAGATAACTAGGATAACTAGGTAGTAATTATCGACTACTAATAAGCCTCCCTTTAGTATAAAACTATTAGTTAGTCCTTATTTATAACTAAAAAGGGATACGAACCTCGTACTACTTTCGACTAGAACTCCCCTATAAAGGCTAACTCGCTAAAGAAGAAGCTTAATAGGGATAAAGCTAAGGTATTAGTGAACTAATTATACGAATCATAGTAGCTCGCTTAGGGCTATATAGAGAAGGTATAGGAATATTATACTATATAAGCTAATAGGTACCGCTATCTAATTAACTTTAAAGTAGGTGATAAAGTATAGGTTATAATAAAGTACTAGAAGACTAATTACCCGAGCTATAAGCTAGGGAACTAAATAGAAGGCCCCTTTGAGACTCTAGAGGAGCATAGTTACTTATTCCTACTAAAGCTACCGGAAACTATAAAGGTTTACCTAGTATTCTATATAGAGAAGCTATAGAAGGACCCTAGAAACCCTCTACTAGGTTAAGCTAATCTAGAGCCTCTACTAGTAGTTCTAGAGGATAGGGAATAGGAATATAATATAGAGCGGATCCTAGTAGTAAAACTAGTGAGAAAGAAGCTAAAGTATAAGATCTAGTAGGTAGGTTAGGACGAGGATCCTGAGTAGTATCTAGCCTCTATACTAAGTAATAGCCCTCTAGCCTTATAACGTTTCTATGAGAAGTATAACGATAATACCGAACTACTAGGACCTCCGTATAACCTTTAATACTAGCTAGACTATATAAGAGACGATATTCGACTATAGTTATATAAGGATAACGATATACCTTTATAAGTTATATGACCTCGGATATATCTGTGATTATATAATATATATAAGTACTATAAGAACTACTGAAAATACTGAAAATAATAGGGATAACGACTTTTCCTAAGCTCGGGGGTAAGCTTACTCCGAAGGGGGGGGTAATTGTGACGATATTCTACTCTTATACCTAGTTACTTGTCTAGGTATCTAGTATCTAGTATCTAGTATCTAGTATCTAGTATCTAGTATCTAGAGTCACCTAATAGTTGTACGTGACGCGGCCGCCTCACTAAGGGAATCTAGATAGAGTGCTCCTAGGGAAATTTAGGAAGCTAAGCCCTATATAGACTAGCGGATTATAGGGTACACATATACTCCCATAACCTCTTATATTCTAGTCTTTCCTTCCTTAGCTTTGAATCGTCTTTATAAGGGACCTTCTACTTTACTTTCTAAGCCCTAAATACTATACCTATAATAATATCGAAGTATTTATACGTATATATATTAACTATATATAAGAGAATTAGGCGTCCCTAATACCTTTAGCTAAGCTAGTAATTAATAACCACGATACTACTAGTACTAGTATTAGCTTATTCTTCTTAACCTATAGCTACTATATATACCTAGTAGAGTTAGACGATATCGAAGTCCCTATATAAGAGAGGATTAGCCCGATCTAGTAAGGTGAAGCTATTATACGGAAGCTAAGAGATACTTATAAGTAAGCTTAAGTGTCTATAGTAGTAGTATAATAGGTTTAAGAGGACGTGACTAACCAGATAAGATAGTAAGCGCTTAGCTTTAAAGTAGGGGATAAGGTCTAGCTAAACCTTAAGAACATTTATATAAAGTAGTTATTAAAGAAGTTTAACTCTAAGAATACTAAGTATAAAGTAATTAAGGTAATTAGCTCCTATAGCTATAGGCTTAATATACTACCGGGAATCCGTAATATATTCCATTCCTGATTATTATATCCGGTAGTAATAGACCCGCTATTATCCCAGTATACGACTAACTCTTAGCTAGAGCTAGAGCTAGTTAATAGAAGTAAGGAATATAGAGTAGAGAAGATCTTAGGAAAGAGAGTTATATAACGAGGTTAAGGTCACTAATATCAGGTTTTGGTAAAATAGATAGGGTATATAGACCCTACTTAGGAGCCTAAGTTAGCCTTCTAAGACGTCACTATACTAGACGTATACGAGTCCCTCTTTAGAGAAAGGGAAGGGGAGGGGGGGGGTAATATAACGGGTTAAGACCTATAGAGAGACTAGGTACCTAAGAGCCCTAGGTACCTATATTATCCTACTAACGGCTCTATATAGAATATAAATTATTATATAGAGCCTAGACTTAGTTTCTCTCCTTAGATTATTTTTCTTATATTTAAGGAAACTATTTAATTAAGTATATTACTACCGACCCGCGATAAAAGCTAGGTAATTATATAATATAAAGAGAGTAAATAGCCCTATCTACTTATATAAATAAGTGGCTAAGGATTCGCTAACTAGGGTAAAGTCTAGGCTTTAAAACCTGTCTACTTCGTATAGTTTTAGGAGATTTAGGCTTTTCTCTAGAACCTCCCTCTCTATTATTATTAATATCTCATATACTATATTAGGTCATATAACTATAACGAATATAGCTACTATATACCCTATATTATTCTCTACTAGGAACCCTTAAATACTCCTTAAATATACCTTAATTATTCTCATAAGTAGAATAAGGAGTATAAGTATTAGCTTAGCTACTATATTAGTTAGTATAGATTATATAAACTCAGAAGAAGTAACTTATACTCGTTAGGTCAAGATTATATTAATAACCTTAGGGAGAAGTGGGGCATTAAAGGTACTAGGTATATAGGGACCCTTAATCTTAATATCTAAGGGTACTAGATTATTAATATTAAAGGTACGCCTCTACTAAGGGCTACTATTAATAACTAAGGGCTAGAGCTCATTTCCTACTATATAAAGGAAGTAATAAACCTTATTAGGGTCATTGTTATCTACACGAGTCTAGATAACGAGATTCTATTAAACTTGAGTTACTATTATATGTGTATAAAGTAGTGTATATAAAGTATTATATGTGAGGTATATGTGAAGAGAGAGTATATGTGTGTGTGTGTGTGTGTGTGAGGAAGTTAGAGGGAAGGCTGAGAGCTAAGAGCTTATTTTATAGATATCTAGGGCTAAAAATAACTCAAATGAGAGCTTAAATGATTTAGATTAAGCTGTGAATCAAGCTGTGAATCATGTGATTATTTAGTATAGTTTAGATAATACGGGTAAAATGATTAGCTAGAGCCTTAGAAATAGGGCTATAAGCTATAAATCATATATTTATTTACTATAGTTCAGATAATGGAATTAAAATAATTAGCTAGGGTATTAGAATTAGTTATATTAAGCTGTGAATTATATAATCATTTGGTATATTAGATAGTGGGGTCAAAATAGCTATAGCCTTAGGCAAATACTAACTAAGTATCGATAGAACTATCGATACTATTGATACCTTACGATTCTGGCATCGATTCCTATCGATACCGGAAATTAGGGAATTTTTGCCGAGCCTGGGCCGATCCGGCCAGCTCCTCACGTGCTCTCGCATGTGACCGTCACAATTATGCTTCTCATCTGAGGCCTCTTTTCTCGTGCTATTACAAATAGGGGTTAATATTCATGAACAAAATAGAGATACTTATGAATGGCTTTATTTTAGATTCGGGGTGAGGCCGGCGAAAGCTTAAATTTTCAAAGTAAGGATATATAGGTCCAGATAAAGAATAGGTAAGACGAGGCTCAGGCGGAAGATAGTTAATCCGATTGACGCGAAACAAAACCCCTCAAAAAACAGAGGTCAAAACCTCAAGTTTCCGAGGTGTTTTGTTCGGTATCAATCGACTTATGAGCAGATAGCATCTACCCAAAAGCTGCGGGTTGCATCTTCCCACCGCAGGTGCCGTAATGCGGATTCCAAGTTGATGGTGACATCGAAAATGTGCCCATCGAGAACTATAGGGACCGTGTCTTTTGGATCTCCCCACACATATGATAGGGTCTCAAATGAAGGGTTGTCCTTGAGGTACACGTGTTGTAAGGTGCAATTGATTGGCGAAGAGAAAGAACCGGGCTGAATCAAGACAATTCGGAATTCTTGTGGTGTCGTCTTTAAGGGGAGGTAACGAAAGGTGTTTGTGCTCTGTTCCATCGTTTGTTCGATAGATGTTGATGAATGAAGATGGTTGAGGTAAGATTGACTGGCTTGGAATGTATGGGTGGGGCCTAGCGAAGTGGGATGGCGGGGTAAATGCATTGAGGGAAAGATCAATCGTACCCATGGCGGTAAGAGCTCCTAGAAGTTCGGCTTGCCCAAATCAAGGCCAAATATTTTGAGCTACTAGTGCATCTAGAGAAAGATTATATCAATATTCTTATAAACCCATTGCGGAGTTAACGTATAGTCGATTTCAATCTACTCTCTTCCCATATACACCGTGCGCTGATCACCTGTATTCCGCCGCCTCATTACAATTGCCAGGGGCTTTTCAGCGCCAAAATTATTATCACGCAACGTTGGTGTTAAAAGAACGAACGTCGATTCGGCATTCTGGCAGCTGAACATTATGTCGCAGCTGGTGGCTTAATAAAACCTAGTTTGTATGTCGCGTCACCCGTAGCTCCTCTGCTACAAATGCTTCAATCTGCGTGGTGTTTGGCCCATTTCTGTCCTCTCCATTCGTCTGCAATTTTTTCAAGTATCTATTTTTAAAATGCGCTTCAACGCAGGTCTGGCTGTATTTCTCTTCCACCCCTTCCGCGCAAGTGCAGCCTCACAATGCTATATGCTCAACGGCGACCTCGCGACCAACGACTTCCAGCCTTGCACCACTGATCTTCCTTCGGGCTCCAACAGCGCATATTGCAACCTGGGGAGGAACCCGCCTGATATCTGTTTAGAAGGCGGACTATGCCAGCGAATGGATTCCACGGAAGGGAACTTTGTGATCTACGCCGTTGGCTGCACAGATCGCAGCGGGAAGGATGCTGCTTGCCCGCAGTATTGTCCGAGTGCGTTTCCCGTCCCAGAGCGGGAAATTCTTGCCACAAAGGGTCGAGCTGATTGAAAAACGAACTAGACCAAGTTGAGATGTATTCGCTGAACCCGTGCTATAGCGCGTCGAAACCGAGTTGGTGCTGCAACGACCAGGGAGAACACTCGTGCTGTGGTACTAGCGGAGGCTCCTTTGCTTTCAACTTCACGTCTTTAGGCCTCCCGGCTCAGGAGTCTACCTCCAGCACGACTGGAAAGAACAACACGGGCTCCGGCACCGGAACGTGTAACGCGGTAAGCTGTCCTGCTGGCAAACGTGCTGTTATAGGGGGGTCGGTGGGATCGTTTTTCGCTGGAACGATAATTGCGGGTTTGCTGGGACTGTATCTTGCTGAGAGGCGACCGAGGAAACAATCCCAGGAGGCGCGCAGTAATACTGCATCTCATGTCGGCGCCAAGACCGAATGGCGTACGGAATTGCAAGCAACCCAAGCAAGCGTGGCGACACCGGCACCGAGATAGATTGGAATGGTACCTCCAAGATATGAGATGGAGGGGCGAGAGGTTTTTGAGTCATCTTAAAATGTTGGAGCTCTGGTTGAAGTTGAATACCAGTAATATGCATATATGCTAGAAATTCGCCGCCTGCGCATTTTCTTGCCATGGCGGAACAATGAAGTAGAAAAATCCATGGACCATACAAGCTACAATATCTGCAATCCTAACCCAAGATATCATTAGCACACATACCAGTTTAGGATAAGAAAGCACCCTTTCAGGAAACCCGATGGGAGAACGAGGGACTCACCAATGCATCCAATGCCACCCCGGAAATCTACTCCCAACAAACGTTCCAAAACACCTCGCAGGATTCATGCTCGCACCGCCATGCCCATACCTCGTGAACCCACTCCCGAAACTAATCACACCGAGCGCCATGCCGACCAAGAATGGGCCCAATGCAGGACCGATCACTTGTTTCTGTCTCGGATCCAATCCAACACCAAAGGCCATGAACAGCAGCGTTAGACAGAACACAAACTCAATGACAAACGCATTCGATACAGGAACCACATCAGAAAACAGCCAGCAACCCCCAACTTTGAAGTCTCGGGACCCATAAGAAGCTCGTATGAGCATTCCGGCGATAGCTCCACCGGCCGTTTGGAACGAGACGTAGAGCACCATGCGAGGCAGCGAACAAAGACGAGCGAAGAAAGTCGCGATGGTGATAGTTGGGTTGAGATGTGCTCCTGATACGGAACCTAGAGAGAACGTGAACAGGGTGACGAGGAACCAGTTTGTGATGCCTCCGACGAGGGGGCCGATGAATGTTGCATTGTCGAAGGGGCCAAACTGTGCGGTTGGCAGCGCGGGAAGTGCGGATGGTGAGAGGCTGATCCAGATAGTTACGTAGATGAGCATCATAGCACCTACGCATTTCACAAATCAGTGTCTCAACGGTTTGTGGAGAGGATATGGCTCCAAGGTCAGCACTCACCAACCCCTTCAATCAAAGCGGCTTTCCATAGCCCGAGACTTCGAAATCCTCGAAGATCAAATTGCTCCTTGAGCGTCATACAAGGCGCACTATCCGGTTGCTCCTTCAAAATCTCTGCGTTTGCTTCATTGTGCCGGTCGAGCACAAAACCCTGGTTTCCTCCCAAACGTCCAATGAAGGGTCTTGTGGTGGCTTGGTAGGAGGGGACTGTCACGATGGAGTTGGAAAGGTTGGCATCGTGACTGGCACTGTTCTCCACGTCTGTGCGGGACATGTTGCCGTTGGAGTTCATGGATTTCTCCACGTTTATCCGCTCTCGAATGGCCGCCATGAGAAGGTGAGGGGATTGAAGTGGAGGGGGCAGTGGTGCTTATATCGAAGCCTCCGGACTCAGCGCTTTACCGCACAAGCCTTCTGGATTCCCTCGCTGCAATTTAGACTCCCTTGGGTAACAGACAAGAATGAGAAATGTGAGCCGTTCAGAACTTAAGGTTTTGGAAGACGATGACTGATGGTTTGTTGATCTGAGCGCTATATTTTTAATTGCGGGTGAGTAATCAGCCCTGCAGTTTTAGCTTGGGTATCATTTTTGGGGGCTGCTTCTAGTGGATTCAGGGGTTCTACGATCCCCGCCCCCCGCCTCACCCCGCTCCGAACCAGCCGAACTTCCGTATGGGCCGCGCCTTTGTTTTCCTTTGCAAATCAGCGACTTTCTCACTATCTTAATAATTATTTGCGATGTATTTAGTATAAGGAGGATGAGATATTTGTAGGTCCTCGAATGGCCTCTCTTATACATAGAACAAGGACGAAACAAAGTTGGTGGGAACCCGTGCCCGAGTGGGCCTGTGGCGATTTGAAGGGTAGGTCAGTAAGTACCTTTATGCAGGCAATCTTGCCTTCAAATAGATCTTTGCATTTGTTTAGACTAAGACAAATCCTTGTACATCAATCCCTCTTTCTCTCAACGCGTCGGGAGTCAGCCTCGGATCGTACCCGCTTAATTCCTTAGTCTCCACGTTCTCGAAGGCCTGAGGAAGAAAGTTCATCGAACTGTCCAGCTCTGCGTCTTGAAAACTCCCCCCAAATAAATACTTGTATCTCCATTCAGGGGGTAGTGGTAGCCGGGGATCTTTTTGCGTGAGGATATTTCCAAGAGCAAAGACCTGCCTAAAATTCCCATTAACCACTTTGTAACTCAAGGTCCAGCCGATAGGGATGGAACCAAGCAGGACTTCGGCGTGCATGGCTCCGCGGACGTACGAAGCCCCGACAATGCGATAGGAAAGGTGCCCCTGATGCGTAACGGGGCGCAAGACGAGTGGCGCATTTACACCGGGAAATACGACTACGACATCTCCATCTTTTGCAGACTCGGGGCAGATTCCAAAGAAGCCTTCCCACGTTTTAAAAAAGACTCGCCCATGAAGATTAGCTCTAACCTCCCTCACAAAGCGCGTCTTGATGTTATTTTTTATATCTTCGACTTCGACTTCGACTTCGACGCCTGCTTCGCCAGGATTTAGAATCCGCCTACATTCTTCCAAACTTAGGCAAGACCGCCACCCGGTGGGCATGAGTCCTGCTAGTTGCCCACAAAAAATTGCATCGATAAAGGCATCAGAAATTAAGCCGCCGCTAGGGTACATACCCGATCCACACGAAACCTGCCAAGATCGAAGAACTTGGATGATCTCGAAATTTGCATAGCTAGTTTCGAAAGGGCCAAGTAGACTGGTAATTGTCGCCAACTTCACCCCTTGAACTGTGAGACTCTCGTTGTTGAGCACCGTACTGATCCTAGAGTCACGACCAAAACCATAAAACATATTTGGGAGGTCGGTCGCAGAAAAATCGGGCACCCATGACGGCATTTGGAGTTTCGACGAAGCATCTCGAAGCGAGCAATGGGTCAATAAGAATCCATCTCCAGCTTCTTGGAAAAATCGTAAAGTAAAGTTTCTGAAGGCTTCCTCCACGCTCTTAGAATAGTCCGGTGTGATAAATTTGCGTTCTTGAGGTGCAACCAAAGCACGAATTGCATATAAGCGGTCTCGTGGATCGGAAGAATCCAATCTTGACGTAAATATCAGGAGATTCCGGAGCCCAATCTCGCGGGGGTATTTACTTAATGACATATTTATCAACCCATCAACGCCAGACGCACTGAGATCTTCAAATTTTAAGTCATGGAAGACTTCGTTCAGGCGCTCTAAGATACTCCAAAGCCATTGGATAGCGGTCATGAATAAGAACCAATCAATGCCATCTTGGCCGGCAAACAGAGTCGCTTTCGTCGCCAGTCCAATCTCCTGGAAGACCCAGACTCTAGAGAACCATTCCCTGCGCAAAAGATCTCTGATAGCAAACCAGCTGGGCTGATTGAATTTCAGAGCTTCGCAGTCACTTTCGAGACGCATCGCCCAGCTACCCGTTTTGTAGAAAATAGTATGCTCGTCCACGTGGTAACGTATTCCATCTCCTAGTTTCTTTAGAGTTTCCACTGCAAGTCGACTATCTTTGGAGCTAGGCCCAAGCCAAACAACGACTTGTTCCGCACGACTATAGATCGAGCCCATTTCGAGGACTTCTGCACTGCGCTCGGCCAGATCATCTTGATTGATACAGATAGCATCCACCCACAAGATTCTTGACTTGATTGGGTCCCTCAGATGGCGTAAAGCGACCGCAAGGTTGTCGGTTATCCCGATCGTTGCCGAAGGCTCCGAATGCTCATGCCTTTTAGAGCGATTCACGTAGCGCACAAGCTTTGACAGTGCCTTGACTGGCTTCCGTACCAGAGCGACATCTGTCCTCTCTGGAGGTCCCCAGACATAGGACAACGCCTCATATTTGGACGATCTCGGTGCGTGGAAGATCTCGATTTCTACCTCAGCTGATATCGGGCCAGGCAGAAGCCTGACGAGTCGAAGCTCGTCGCGATCTTTGCGCAGAGGAGAGTACTGGTACTGATTCATTTCGAGGGGCGCGGTGAGGTGTGGCAAAAGAGGTCATTCGTGAATCGTGCTGAAGTTGTTCGCAAGTAATGATAGTGGATCTGGTACTTCGTAGGTTGTGTTGAAGAAGGTTTGCCAGGGGGGTGGATTTCAAACGTCAGGCTGCGATTGTGGGCTGCGGGGCTCCGCTCCGCTCCGATCCGCTCCGCCATCCCCGCCGTGGAGCCAGAATCAGGGGGAAGCGGCCGACTCCTAATATCAGTACAGAGCGTTGATTGGTGCCCACTCTGCACCCGGAAAGGGGAAAGGGGGTCCATGTCAGATCGTCCATCCGCATGCAACGCTCCGAAACGAAGCCCCCGCAACCTAATTATATTTATAAAACTCTTTTAATTTTAATTTTAAAATTATATATTATAATAGCGCTAAGTATAAGTTAGACTTCCACTAATGAGTTGATGAAGTTTAGAAGATAATATTACTGTACATATATTCTAAATATATTTAATAAAGCTTAAACTCCTTCCACCGCTCAAGTCGTGACCCCATCAAGCTTCCATGCATAGCTTGTTTTAAGCAACAGATTCCGACAACTTGATATCCATCTCTGTATTCCCTTAATACAACAGGCGTACTACAGCTTTTTAAAATAGCAATGTAGTCGCCTTGTTTCGCAATCGCTGGAACTAAACAAATTACGCCGTGATACTTCCGGTCAAAAGCAGCACCTGCAGCTGTGATAGCTAGTTTCAAATGTCGCTGCTTCATATTTTTATCCACCCTTATAATCAAACCAGTAGTCCGGAGCTGCTGTGTACCAAATACGACGAAACAAACCAAAAACCAAATACAAAAATACTGCCCCCCAAATGCACAAACGAGTGCATAAATTATTGACCATTTGTACTCTTTGAAGATATCATGCCCAGGAACACTATAAAACCAAAAAGGAAGGCTAACAAAAGCAGTAAACAATCCTATCATTATCAGACTCAAGAAAAAAACCCCTAATCTTGAAGTTGGGCATATAAAAAAAATATTGAAAATAGCCTGGATTTTAAAAGCCTTCGGTCTGAACATATCTTGTAAGGTTTTAGTTTTACAAATATGCCAGTCGCGGTTCTCGTGAAGCCAGTTGTCGAAAGTTGCTACGGCACATGTTCTTTTAAACCGAAAAGCCGCTATCAAACGCTTATAGATCGAACTGTTCTGGGAGTCGGGTTGGTAAGGCATTGCATCTGTTGATTGATAGGGTCCTTTGACTTCGAAGGAAGATGCCTTTACTAGGCACCATGCAATATCTCTTGCCGTCTGCTTGTATCCAAAACTTGTGAGGCTGTCAACTTGAGGTTGAACAAGCAATTCATCATCAGCAGACATCAGATCACCATAGGTAGTACTAAGTCCATCGATCATTGCAAAGATCAGAGACTCTGCAAGAATGTAGACAGATTCCCTTCCATTTGTTGACGGACTCCACAATGAATCAGAGGATGCTCTAAACTTGTCTCTTGAATTTTGTCGAAAAACATAGTCAGCTTCGATTCCCAGATCAAGCCAGTCAGGAACCCAAGAAGGGAGGCTTCGTGTTGAAATCGTTTCGTGGCGTCCTGCCAGAATATAATCAAGGGTCTTGGTCGCTCTCAAGATATTATGGGTCATTTGTACCATCAATTCATCGATACGGACTCTGTAGTCTGGGGTGGGAATGTAGGCCCTGCCATCATGCACAAAACCGAGCAGAGCGTATATTTTATCTCTAGCATCGGTCGCAAGACAACTTGACGTTTTTTTTAGAGCTTCAAAAAAGGTAATAGGCTTTTGTTCGAATAGCTTTGTACGGAAGTAGATAAGAGTTTTCAGTGCCTCATAAGATCTGGCCTCCTGGGCGAAAGGTTGAAGTGGCGCTGGAGCTATTAGCGTATGTATTGCGTCAAGGCTGATTCTCCACGAGTATCTGTCCAGAGCCATGAACGACCAGGAGGGTAAATCCGAGCCTGCAAGATTCTTGAATCTAGAAGCAGCACTGGAGAAGGTATACTTCCGTTGTACCTGGTCAAATAGATCGATAATATCGCAAAGGTGGTCCCAGGTCACCCAACTGTTCCCACACACAAACCATACTTCGGTCGCGACCGATACCTCTTGAACTATCCATATACGTCTCCAATATTCTCTGGAAAGAAGGTCGTGAAGTAGAGCAATATCCGGAATACTGTGTGCGTCGGTCTCAATTCTTTTTCTAGGCTTCTTTTGCAATTGCCTTTGGAGTATCCCTTTTTGCGATTGAAGAAATTGTTCCAGACTCGGCTGGCCAGGATTCTGTGGACCGATCCAAGCTACAACTCGGAATGCGGTTCGGTATATGGCCGTCATTCGTAAAACTTGGAGGCTTCGTTCCTCAATATCATTTTGGTTTATGCAGAGTGCATCAATCCACCACAACCTGGCGACTTCGGTATCGCGCACGGAAGTGAGTGCATTATACAAGTTTTTAGTTACCTGGACCGTTGATTGTGTATCAGCGCCGCCAAAATGCACAGATCTGAAGCCGTTCAAAACAAAAACAAAAACAACTTACCAGCTTATTACTGTCATTCAGCAAGATAACTCCCTGATCCCGAGTGTCTCCCCAGCAGTATGACAGAGCAAAATAGGAATGATTGTCGTTCAGGGATACCGTTTTCAGCTCACAGCGCACTTGGGAGGACGGCTCTGAGGATGGAAATAACTTGAGAAGTCTAATTTCATTGTTTCTTGCCCTCAGGGGCTCATAGACATATACCATGTTTGTATGTTGGAAATGTCGAAGTATTTAAAGAGCATGCTCTCCAACAGAAGGCTTTGAAAGAAATAAAAATTTCGAAAGTCTAGAAGAAGACGGTGGAACACGAGCATAAGCAATGGCATAGCCTCGTTAGAATTGCCTCAGGCGATAGCCGAGAGTTGCTCCGGGCGAGGGTTTACACGTGGCCAAGTCTTATTGGCTGAAAAAAGCTTTGATAAGCTTGAGCCTTAGGCCACCATGGGCATGCGGGCTTAGTCAGCGCGGTGCCTTAGTGGGGGAAGCGGCCGACTCCTAATATCAGTACAGAGCGTTGATTGGTGCCCACTCTGCACCCAGAAAGGGGAAAGGGGGTCCATGTCAGATCGTCCATCATCCGCATGCAGCGCTCCGAAACGAAGCCCCCGCAACCCTTATAATCACCGAGGCTCAGCTCGGATTGGTCACTTCCAGCTGGTTCATGGCCATGAGGCATTGCGCGGGCCTCTAACCAGATTTACCGCCAATCATAACCCCCCTGCCGTCTTCTCGTATTTCCCCCCTTGCATAGATCGGATTAGTATGATGTTAAAATTGCATCCAAAGCTATCGGCCGCATGCCACGGCCTGGTGTGTGGTAGGTATTTTGTTCTTAACTTGCAGCATGTCCAAAATGATGTGTCCTGGTAATTCCTGCTCGTCGGGGATTCCAACACAAGGTTTCTGCATCGGTACTACCAAGCCGTGCATAACAGGCTCGCAGTTATTCCAGCACGATGCGTCCGTGCCAACTTTTGCAACCATGTTTCTTCCTTATCGCGCTCCTATCTTTTGCCCACCCATTAGTGTCCAGCCGTTACATTGCCCCGCGTGCTGATGAATCCGCTTCTGATAATGGTACAACTGAACTTCTTCTGCAGAACTGTAAACTGATCAGAACTCTAGGTACACCATTTGTGCCGACTCGAGATCATTATGACAATGTAGTCAATGAATGGAAGAGTTTAAACCCTCACCTCGTCGACCAAATCGAGACGGAACATATCGAAGCTCTTTGGAACCACATCACGAGAGAACCAGCTTCGAGTGGAGCCAAACGAGCATCTCCCGACAGCCCGCCCGTTCAAAAACGTCAAGACACCCCGCAGTCTGACCTTGATGCAGCACGCAAATTGGTTTCTGCGGTTGTGGCTGAAGTGGAACAACACAATGGGTACTTGATGGAGAATCACCAACAGGCATCGTGGCCTACCAATGGCTCCAGCAGCTACCGCGCATCTTTTCCGGCTACAAATGAAACAGTAGCAATGGCGGCTGCGATGGTTGCAGAGGCTGATGCTGCCGAGCTAGCCTCTCAGGGAAAGCTATTCAAGGACTATACTTTCACGGGAAACCACTCTAAGTTCAACGTGCCTGGCATTCCAACTGGCTCCAACCTCGAGAAGCGCGACAATTACTACTGGCTTGCAGATATGGCCAGTCAATTTCCTGGCAATTTCCCATTTGGTGGCGCTGCTTCATATAAAGTCTTCAGGAATGTCAAAGACCCTCAGTTCGGCGCCGTGGGTGATGGAGTTCACGATGATACGGCTGCTATCAATGCTGCCATTGCGTTTGGCAATCGTTGTGCAGATAATTGTGGCTCATCGAGTGTAAAGGGTGCCCTTATCTACTTTCCTCCAGGTACCGCTTCCCTTTGGGTCTCCTGTTGTTGTCGTCAAACCACTAATCTCATTGCCAGGGACTTATCTCGTTAGCAGTCCCATCATTTCGCTATACAACTCTCAGCTTGTGGGGAATGTATGTAAACAAACGCTCACCTCTATTCAGTGGGAACTGTCTAACTCTGCATAGCCTAATAACTTCGCCGTGATCTTGGCCGCTCCCAAATTTACTGGTCTAGGTATGTGCTCTGGTATCTTGACTATTTGCGAGTAGTTTGACTGATATTTAATGGTAGGAGTTATCACTTCAGACGTATATACTGGTGGAAGTAATGAGTATTACCTCAACACGGTAAGAAACTCCGCGATCACGAAGCCAACATGACAGGGCTGACCAACGTGTGTAGAATAATTTCTTCCGCCAAATCCGCTATCTTTTCATTGACATGACCCATTGCACTACCAACGGCGTCAAGGGGATCCACTGGCAAGTTGCACAAGGTTGGCTTATTCTGCCCTTGTATAATACATCTCACTAATTCTTTTCCAGCAACGAGCATCGAGAACGTCGTGATTTATATGTCTTCCGGAAGTTCTACTCAAATTGGAATCTGTCAGTTGCAAAGGTCTCCTAAACATTTGCTGCCAAAATCTGCTAACATCCGGGTGACAAGTTGCGGAAAATGGTAGTGGTGGATTCATGTCTGAAATCATTTTTGTGAATGGCTATATTGGGATGCAGTGTAAGATTACGTTTACTCAATATTTTAGGGAGACATCTGACTTTTCCACAGGCGGCAATCAACAATTTACTACACGAAAGTTGAATTTCCTTAGCACTCAAATCGCTATCTGGATGCTTTGGGATTGGGGATGGACTTGTAAGTTGTCCAATCAATCGTTATTATAAGACAAAGGCTCACCGTTATCAAAGGGAAATCCATTCAAACTGTCGGTGTCAACTATGGCATCTACGTTGAATCGGCTGGTGTGGTGGGAGGCACAATCTACGTCCTCGACTCAATTTTCACCAACACATTTGCCGCAGTCGTGATCAACGCCCCCAAAGGTTCCACGACACAAGAGCAGTTTTTGGTCACTCTCGATAATGTGGTGCTGCAGTCTGTTACATACGCTGCTTACGATATTACCAACGGTATTGTGTTGAATGGAGGGACGACTACCATTTCATCCTGGGTCATCGGTACCGTATACGACACTGCAAATCCTAACGGAGCGTGGTTTGCCGGGAAGCCTCTTGATGCTCCACACCCTGCCACAGCCAGTCTTCGAGGCGGCCCGCAAGGCGGTTATTTCGAGCGACAAAAGCCCTCGTATAGCTCTTCCACCCATGACTATTGGCTGATTGCCCAGGCCCTTGCAAAAGGTTAGCCTTGTTCCAAAAACTTCTCTACCGTTTGTTTCCCTGAGCTAAATGTAATCTAGGTGATGGTGTAACTGATGATACTGCTTCGCTGAGTTTAATGTTCGCCCTTGGGGCAGCATATAATCGTGGTGTGTTTGTGCCGACTGGATCGTATGTCATTGCGAGCCCGCCGCTTCTCGTAAGTTGCTCTCTAGCTGGGATATTCTTTCACCGCTGCTATGACTTGCAAATTCCGGCTAACGTGTGATATTCCAGATCCCGATCAACTCTGTTGTTGTAGGTGCTTGCTGGGCGCAATTCGTCGCTTCAGGCCCCAAGTATTCCGACATGAACAATCCCCAGGTCATGATTAAGGTCGGCAATGTTGGGGATGTCGGTAATATCGAGATCCAAGATGTCCTCTTCACTGTGAAAGGGGCGACCCAAGGAGCTGTTTTGCTCGAATGGAACGCCAAGGCTGCAACACAAGGCTCTGTTGCCATGTGGGGTAACTACAATTACTTCTTTCTTATGGTCGGGATCACTGACTTGTCAATACAGACTCCCACTTCCGCGTTGGTGGGGCTCTCGGGACAAATCTTCAAGCAGCTCAATGCCCGACTTCATCAAAGAGCACAGCTTGCATTGCTGCATCGCTCTCTTTCCACGTCACCTCTGGAGCAAGCGGGTACTTCGAGAACATCTGGGCTTGGACAGCAGATCATGACATGGACGCTGGCGTTGCTCAGACACAAATTAATATCTTCAGTGGAAGAGGCCAGTATCGATTCTTCCCTTCTAACAGGTCGTTAAGCTAAGTAGTGTAGGCATATTGATCGAGAGTCAAGGCCCATGTTGGCTCTATGGCACCGCTTCCGAGCACGCTGTTCTCTACCAATACAACCTTGCCAGCGCACAGAATATCTATATGGGAATGGTAAGACTCCGCCACCCTCCGCGAGGCGATTTCATACTGATGCCGTCCAGATTCAAACGGAAAGCCCGTACTACCCACCATTTGTGATCGCACCAGCACCCTTCACATCGAGTCTCAACAAATTTGCCTACGACCCCACCTTCTCCGACTGCGGCGGCGCCTTTCCCTGTTCCGCATCCTGGGCACTCACCATCTCCAACTCAAACAACATCCAAGTTACTGGCGCTGGCCTGTACGTCTTCTATCAAAACTACAATCAAGGTTGCATCGCGACTCAGAACTGCCAGCAACGCCTCGTTGCCACAAATTCGAATGGTGCGGTTTACCTGTTCAATGTTTACACGATTGGATCGACTGGAATGGTTCATCCTTTCGTGAAAACGGTGAACGGGAAGCCGAGTAGTACGTTAGGATTGGCGTTGGCGGCACCGAATACTATCAACACCGCGACTCCATTTGTGGCTGCTATTAATGCTTGGGTGGAGATCTTTCCAGGATGGTAAGTTGATGATTCAACTTTTGGAAATTTAAGTACTGACTTTTATGCAGGGTTAAGGGGCAGTAGTTCAGTTACTCCACGAAGAGGGAAGGACGTTGATGCCTCGAGTTTATCCTGGGAAGGGTAGATCCAAGTAGTGCTGGAAGAGTACATGGTTATCAAACTTCAATGCTCTCATTCTCTAATCTGGCAGACGTTTGCTCCAAGCCGGCCTGAATCGGACTGTAACTGTGCATGATCCCTGCAATCGTTGGACATCCAATAGTGGAAGCCACGAAAGCTTCTGTATCATAGATGCAAGAAATAATCACTAATTATAATCCTTTCGTCAGCTCTCTGTGGCGACTTCTTATGTGAACGTCACTCAATTTGCGATGTTGTTGCAAGGTCAATGGGGGAAAGTAAAATAGTTGGATTGAGATTGAACTAGAGAGCAAAGAGATCAGGCAATAAAATATAGACAAGATACAGACCAGCTCTGACGTGAGGTCAAGCTTGCGGCTCTGTGGCCATTTGTCTCCATGTGAGATAGTCCTTCTTCGCTACAAAGAGCTCAAGTAAAAGTAGAATAAACTTGAAAAGGTATGTTGGAAGTCGAAATCTAATCTTCCCGCTCTTCGCAGTCCGAATAAAACAAAACCTCTAACCCAACCTATGTGTACACTGTCCTGCCAGCATATTTCGCTTCAACTGGCACCTTCATTCCTACAACAAACTTCTCATTTATCTAAGCTTGGCTAAGACATGAGAATAAACGCGCTAGCATTAATCCAAATTCCTCAAATGAATCCTCTCCTCTTTCGGACTATCGTAGCCCTTGAACAAACGCCAGAATATGGCACCAGTAACAAAGCACATTGTTGTGAAACCGAGATACATCCAGACTAGGTAAGAATCCCTTGCCAAAGGTGCGATCAGTATACCAAGTATTGATCCGCCAGCAGAAGTCAGGAGAAACATCGACATGATGAAGGATTTCATGCTTGGAGGGGCTTGTGTATATGCGTATTCGAGGCCTGCAGTCTAAGACAATTCGTGTTAGCGGGATTGCTGCAAGGCGAGTAGAAAGCAACTCACTGATGCGAAGATTTCGGAGAAACCAATCAACAAGTAGGCAGGTGTTTGTATCAGGACGTGAACCTTGTTTGGTATGGAACCGCCATTAGAGGCGCCACAGTTGAGAGGAGAATCGTAGCAAGGTGGCTAGAAGGCCAATATTAGTAAATTGGAAACAGATAAGGGGCATGTGGTCGCAAATTACACTAATATAAATGAGATGCTGCACTCCGGCTGCATATAACATTGCAAGTCCCGCGAAAATAAACCCCACTGTAATTCTTGCAATTGGGCGGAAAAGGATGCCGCCACGCCGGAGAATGGGATACAAACAAGCGTTGAGTATCGGGATGAATGCGATAATGGTCAGTGCATCGATGTTCGTTAGTATATCGTTTGGAATGCCGTGGAGTTCTAGTAAGAATGGTAAGTTTACTCTACTCGTATTGTCCGGAGTGGAGTCATTACCCATCGTGCCAGCTTGCGAGATAAAATTGTTCAGCATTTGGGAAAATGCCCTATAATGTGGTATCAGCCATAACGAACAAAACCCTTAAGGAACGAAAGTAAGCATATGAAGATAGTAACTCACATCCAGTAGATGGGAAAGAACAAGAATACTCTACAGGAAGCAAGCGCTACCTTGATTTCTTCCACAAACTCGTCACTCCACGGAACAGTGAACCTGTGCTCAGTTCTCTGAAAGCTCGACTTCGCGGCATCCAGTTTGTACCCACTCCATATTCCGATCCAAATAATTCTGAAAGCATGAAGCACCACCGATCCACTCGGTGGCCTGTCGATATACGACCTTCTCTCGGACACAAGGACTGTAAATCCTATACCAAAAATGCATACAGGTACCAAATATGCCAACCAGAAGCCAACCTTTAACTCCAGGACTGTTGTCAATGCGCTTGACAATGATCCGACATTAATGCACATGTAAAAGTATGTGTAAATGCGCTCAATTGTCATTGCTGGATCGACGATGACGCGCTCACCTGATTCAAGGATCCGAATACTTTGTTTGGTTCTTGTGTACTGTTCTGCGATAAGTGGTGAGACATTTGATTTGATACCGCCAGTGCCTCTGTGCAATGTTAGTATAGTGGTAGACAAAAACAGTCCATTACGAACATTCCTATTAATATCATAGCGGTTATCAAGCCTCCAAAAGCATAGCCGTTCTCGATAGCAATTGGCAGGGATGTTCCAAAAAGTATGAGAAGGCCAAACATATAGGCCACAGAGAAGCAAATGATTGTCTTGACTTTGCCAAGGTACGAGTCGGCCACGATGGCGCCTGTTTAACTATGTTAATAATCTGCATTTAGAACATTTCAGTTAAAATGATGACCACAAACCAAAAACAGGTGTAACATAGCAGAAGAACTGGAAGAAGTTGGTAAACCTCGTAGCAGCGGACTGCCCTAGTCCAAGGGCACCCGGCAAGCCGGAAGGACTCTTGTACGTATTTTGGATGTAATTTTGGAATGGCCCGGAAACCCCATAGTATGCAGCTCTCTCGGCCAGTTCAATTAACGCCACGATCCTGAATCCATTTATAAGCAAGTATCCTGGAAGAAGTTGAGGTTGGTAACATGGCAAGGTGAACCATACCAAACCGCCCACGGCAGCTGATCTGCAATTCGGCGAAGGCTTTTACACTCTTCCTCGGTAGGCTGGTCATCATAAAACGTAGAAGTCATGTTATTGGCATCTTCAAATCCATCGTTGCTAGTTGAACGCCGCTCCGTGCTTTTTGTAGTTTCAACATTTCCACACTCATCGGGCTGGGTCAATGTTGAGGATGGCCTGCGATATCATCAGTAGGTCAGAGCCTCGATGGGTGGTATTCTCAAGATACCCACGCTACCCGGGCCATCAATATATCGTCCTCTGGTACATGTTCATATGCAACAGGCCTTGCTAACACTCGTTTGGCCCAGCCTGCCAGAGTGGTGGACCGAGAAGCCATTGCCACAGAGTTGAAGATTAACAATCCGGGCTGAGGATTCAGCTAGCTATACCGCCATACCAATGCTGGGGTGATGGCAAGCAAGCATAGACGGCCGAATGAGCCAGTCATGTGTGATTCTGTGATTGGTGTTGTTGTTGGTAACCCGTTGCCGAAACGCACCAGAAGACACATTCCATCTGTAATGTTGCCGAAGTTGGCCCGGGATTGGATCGGTTACAGCGCAGAGAAAAACCAACGTCAATACGCTAATTTAGCGCCGCGGCAACCTCAGTCTTGCGCACCCTCTCCAAGACTCACCTTAATTTTGTGAACTTACTTTAATAACTTTTCAACTACATAATCAAAGAAGGCCAAATCTTATAGCGATGTAGTAAGTATATAAGTCTTTAATAGTCATGGGCTATTTATTGTTTGATTACATGGTTAAGAAGTTATTATTAAGTTAGCAAAAACGGGGATTTTCAACTATTTTTCTCTGGGCCACGCGAACCCGGCCAAAAATCGTTTAAAATCTACAATTTCGCGTTATAATCTACTACATTTTAATTTGAAGGCTTCTCCATATAAAGGGAGCTAGTTTTATATATAATAGAGCCTCTATTGAATGCAGCAAGGTTTAAATATAAAGTTAGTAGATTAAAAGCTTAAAAACTACGTTTTTGTGTGAATTTTGAGCGTTTTTGAGCCAATGCACCAAAAGCTAAAGGAAATCTCGATTTTCTAGAGTTTGGATGCCCAGCGGATAAGTAGCAAAAGGAATTCTGGTACCACTGCACTCCACAGGCGCTTTCGGGTCCAGCTCCAACGCCTGCTCCTGCGCCTATGATTTCTAGAGAACCGGCCCATTTTGCCAACAACCGCTCCGACTGCGATTCGAACAGCGCAGATACCTAATTACACAGTGTTGAAGCGCGGCCTCAACGTACCCACGAACAGTACCCCGAGAAGCAACTTAAGTTTTTGCTGTTGCATTGAATGCGATTGCAACAAGTACCATGTTTGGCTTTTCCCGATATTGCGACTGGGATTTTGTCATGTCCTGCTGGACCTTAGGGATAAATAAATTTGAGGCATTGTGGGACTTCTGTATTTACATGTGAAACGAGGAGAGGTATACGTAGTTCAATTGCTAACGAGCCAAAAAAAAAAAGAGCAAAAGGCATACTTCATAACAGTTAATGCTTCAGTTGTTTTAGATTTCAATAGGCCGCATTTGGGAAGACACACTGGCCTTGGCTTATTTCTTCTTCCGATGATTGAATATACCGTCGATAAAGTTTACTTAATACGTTCCGAATTGAGTGATGGCGGTTCATTTATCTGGCCACCGAGTACCTTACACCAAAATTGAAAGAGAACCCCGGAAATAGCTTGAAGCAACTCGGTTTCTATGGTTCCTGGTTCGGGATCTTTCCCCGTGAAGCTGTCTTTGGAAAGTTTATTTCTTTTTTCCCTCGCCTGATTCCTCATTCCATCACATGTCAAGTGCAATTTCATGTGCGAGCCCACGCTATTCCCTCGCGCCTAAGTCAACTCAATGGCAGCCCCCATCGCTTAATTTAGGGGTTCAGGGGGGTGGCGGCGAAGCGTGGGGGCAGTGTCCACTAACTTTAGCCGAGCCTGAAAAAGACGTCAGGCATCCTTCAACTTCATCCAATTCACAAAGTTCATCCGCAGGCAATCTTTCGACGATATCGTGCATGCTCATGTCAAATACAAACGCCACGACGGCATTGAAAATAACCTTAACATGAGCCACGCAGGAAAAACTCCCAGGCTCGGGCTCGCCCGAAAAGAAGTTCCGATGCGCCCATCAACGAACGCCGCATTCAACCCCCTTGAAATAGTTGATCTGATGACCAGATACTATCAACTTCTCTCCCGAATGCGGTATTTCCCAGAGTCGTGCATCAAACATGCACCTCACGATCCTCCGGTCGACGCAAAGTTTGCCGCGTCTTTGGGAATGGAATCACAGGTCGTTGAGCTCCTTCAACTTCTCCCTTATGTTGATGGTTTGCACAATGAAGATGAGTTCATCATGCATGGAAGTTTTGCAGATTTTAGAAAGAGGAGTGTCTTGGAACAGAGCAGGGATCCAAAATTCATAACCCCGGAGAAGGGATTTGATATCGAGAATGGGGAATATGTGAGGCCGTGGGTGCTGGTGATGACGGAGTGCGGAAACCGCGGATCTGTTGTTTACTACGATACAAGAAACGGTGGCGGACTTTCTCCTCCTTTCCCACTCTTGTTGTGCTGATAGAATTCTAGGTCATTTGATGCTAGAAGATTTCTACGGAGGGAGTTTAGATCCCGTTTTCTCAGGTCGAAGAAATGGATCTCCTTCCTCGGTGAATCAAAACTCCATCGATAACCTACCGAGTAGACCGGCGAAAGAAATGCTCGAAGATTTCATGAATCGACACCAGACACTGGAATGGACTCCCTTTTACCTGAACGCGTATCGCATATTTCGTGAAGGAGAACCGCACCATGCTGAGTTGAAACAGCTGTTTGAGTATTACGGATGGCCCGACAACTTCGATGGGCCCGCGTTCGAGGTTGGCGCAGATCGATGGCGAACTTTCAATCGGGTGCGTGAGCTGGTGGATGAGAAAAAGAAGAAAGTTCCACAAGTCAAGCATCTTTCGAAGATTACGGGGCGCAGACTTCAGGAATATTTAGATCGATGCCAAAATGGTATCTGGGATGGTAATCCGAACTTGCCAGCAGAAGAGGTAGCAAAGCTGGAGGAGGAGTTAAAGAAGAGTGAGAGAGCGTACAAGATTGTGAGTGAGCAATTAGCTGGGGCCGAGGATGCAACAGAGAGCATGGATGGGGAAGATGGGGAGATTGAAAAGGCTTGGAAGAAGCAGATAGGGAACTATATTCGTTGGATTCAAAGTAATCTAGATTTCTCCAAACGGGAAGGCGGAAAGTTCGAGGTTGAGGAGGAGACGAAAAAGATGGAGGATGATATCCGTGGGTTGGAGGAGAAGCTCAGGAATGCGGCGAGCTTACCGAAGACAAGTGAAGAGGCAATTCAGCGTCCGGGCCCAACGGCTATCAGACATGAGGTTCTGAAGTATGTGATCTGAAAGTTACCTGGAATATCCCGGGCAGATAATTCACTCCCGTGATGTCTCGCAGGAATTGAGCGTATGCTTGTGGTAAAAGATCGGAAACGAATGCTAATAGCGCGGTTGGCAATGATCAGGAGACTTGACTCTGATTCAAAGACGCACGCTCGAAGAGGTTGTAATTTGCCTCTGACTAGAAGTGACTGAACACGAACATCGAGGATCCGTACTCCTCAGCAGCGTGCTTTACCTCTCCTCAAGCAACCCACCCCTTAACTATGGAGCGTGTCTATAAATACTATGGTGGTTTCAGGAGAACTAGGTCGACGATGAGCGAGATCCCTGCTTGCGTTTTAGGATCTTGCTTCAAGTCGGCAAGTCATCTTCGGGCCACAATACCAGGATTGTTTACAGCGATGCTTTTCATATTTGTTCTTTGAGATGACTGGAGAATATTGAAAAGCCTTGGGGCTGTCTCTCTCTGTTTGTTTCTGTTGCAATTCCGTGGAGTTGCGGTCAAATCTCGTTCTGTCATGAGAGCGGTCAAGAAAGGGGGGATTGAATTCTCGGTCAGCAAGTTGCAAGCTTTTGGAAACTCTTTGTTATAGTCAGTCAGCATCAAAGCCCCTCAAAGTGCCAAACTCACGGAGTATTGATCCCTCGTAGCCATGTGTTTATCTGGAGAGCTGAGTTGACAATTTTCAACACCTTCATTTCCATGTTTTCAAACACCAGAGCCAGGGTTGCTTACCTATATATATACAGAGGTGCACGTGGACTGCCTCCATATCAAGCCCGAAACTAGGCATGTAGGCCTTCCTATGGGTGGGCAACAATTCCTCATGAAGCCCCGTTACACCGGGCATGCCGGCGTTGTCGGTCTCCCCTCTTTTGTGAAAGCCATATACAACACAAACACGTGTTAAGCCCAGTCTATAGAGTTCCAGAGTACGGATACTGATATTTACTGTCATTATACCTTTGTTGTCAAGCATATCTTGCTGTTGTGAGAGGGAAGGCAGACACAGATTTGTACAAAAGATACTGGAATCAATCAACCTAGGTCCAAGTCTCTGAAAGCTGGCAACGCCTTTCTCGGAAGCATACACCGAGGTTGTGGCTGCGCACTTCTGAGGGTAGTCTTCTCGTAGCCTCGGCAATCTCCATTTAATGACTCGGCACGATTATAGACCACACTCTTTTATAGATTTGATGTCATGGGAAGTGAAATAAAGTAAGGATAAAATGGAGAGTGGTTACGCTGCGGCAAACGAAGCCGGTTCTCAGGAGAGAGCCAAGATCGACAAAGAGACATTGAACCAAATGAGAGCTTGGCACGCTCGAGCACAAGGAAATGGAAATAGGAAAGGGAGCACATTGCAAGGAAGATGCCAATTTTGGCAATGCCCATTTAAGAGCACTTGAGATGGAATGTCGACGCGAATGCCCCTCACATATTTACAGAAAATGCTATCCAAAGAATAGTCCTCTCACCCTCTCAATACAGAGCGCCTTGTTTGGCAGGAGAGGCCGGTTGACAACAAACGTTGTCCGCCCTTTATTAATCATCTTTAATTTCGGACGAATTTCATCTGTTCATTCTCATTCAGCACCAGTGATTTGACAATGAAGAGTAGGTCCAGTCGTTTTTGTACTTGGTTGAGGAGGAGCCCCAGCAGTGGTAGCGGAAGGCATCAATTGGACCATCTGAGCATAGGTCCGCTTTCCTTTGGTTTGGGGTCCTGGCTTGGATCCAGGTTGTCCAACAGCTGAGGTGTTCATTCCAGGGAGTGGGGACTGATAGCCTTGTTGCAGGAAGGGTTTCGCCTCTGGGAAGGTTGCAGAGGAAGGCGCCAGAGGATTTCACAAAGAGAAATGTGTCTCAGCTAGGGATTTTCCTTTATACTTGATATGAAGATTAGCTTTGTCCCTTCCTTGGACTTCCGCCAGCTTGGGGCTGAGGTTGGGCCAGTACGGCTGTGTTTGTTGGAAAACACAGTGTCTCGACGGACCGCTTTATAGAACCGCCGTCAAATGATCAGTTATTAGTAAGTGTCTAATTATGTCTTCCTATTTTTAATGAAGAGGCTTGATGTATAGGGCAATGAAATATACACAAGGCTGAACAATTGGATCAAAAGGAAGATGACAAACTTTGTCTCGAGAAATGGGTTCTGTAAGACAGAACGTCTGTGATTAGAAAAAGGGGCATTCTTGTGTGTTCACTGAAGCAAGATCGTCCCATATTGTACACTTTGCTAGTAAGAATTGTACTTCTTATGACTGAATCACACTTCATACTTCTTTGAATGGGTATCTAACGCGAGGGAAGCAACGCAAGATCAGGCAAGAATAGACTGCTGGTTGAGCATCTCTTTTTCGCAACAATTCTCCTTCATCAACAACCACACAAACGCAGCTTTCTCGGGCTAGTCCTCTTCTCGTGTGTACCGTGCCCATACCGGCTGGGCTCAACTCGGAATCCCGTTCTTCTGCAGTTTCCGATCTTTGGCGTCAACCCATTGTCCACTATGTCCTGTCATTCCCGACTTTGTTGAGCCCCAGAGCCGAACCAGTCGAGGAAAGTCCCTGGTTCCTGGTCACCGGGGTGAAGTGTTGGTTCAGTCAATTTGCCCATTTGCCCATTTGCCCTGTTCAGTATCTCCAGCTGCGAACAGCCGCACTTCCAACCCAGGTCTTCCTCCCCGCATATCCATCACCGAGGCCCTCTAGCGAGTAGGAATAAACTTCTTCGAGTCGTCCTCCTGCTGCGACGCACTCTCCGGGAAGGCCGCAAGTCCCGCAATAATACCCCCAATCATGAAGACCAGGCTGACAATCGACCAAATGACGCCCCAGCACTGGCTTGAACCACCGTATCTCTGCGCGAAAACGCTCGCGTCGGACTCGTTGACTTTCCGTAGGATAAGGTCATCACACTGCCCTTCATTAGCTCCTGAAACAAAGAAAGGGGATATAGAGGGGGACTTACAATATCCCAAACCGAGTACAAGCTGCTCATAACCCCGATAAACAACACCACATACTTCAACGGCTCGGCATGCTTGATAAACCAACAGCCAACCAGCAGTCCCACCGCCATCAATATGGTTATGATCGTCAGCCAATCCTTGCGTGCCCACCACAATGTCAACAGAAAGCAGACTCCTAGGGCGATACTCGCAATCTTGCTAGCAACAATATTGAATCCGCAGAATATGAGGAGTGCGCCGATTAATGAGGAGCCCAGGTAGCCGGCAGGGAGGGTAACAGCAGAGATTCCACCGACCATGTGTGTTACGCCGCCTTCGCGTGGGTCGAGGGAGATGGATTTCACACGGCCACCGGTGCAGCAGGCTGTTATAGCGTGACCGAATTCGTGGAAGGCTATTACGAGCATCTGTATGGCGTCAGTATTGTCTGCAAGGCTGGAAGTAATGGAGGCTAGGAGGGAGCTACCTTGAAGGGCCAAAGCGAGTACTTGACATAAGGTATGTTCCAGAGGAGCGCGATGACTGCGATGTAGAGAACGATTATGCCCAGCGTTATCCCTTGCGTGTGGTTCACGGACAGACCACGAGCTGACAGCCTCGCCATCTCTGGGCCTGCTGCGACGACTGCGCGTTTGGCATATTCGACGAAGATGGCGCGAGGGATGGAGGCAGGTGTTGGTGCCATGGTGTGTGGTTTGCGTTGAACGAGCGCGGGTAAGAGTGTAAAGAATGGAGAAGGTCAAGAAGCAAAGGAATGTCTGGTTTTGAACCCCTCAGCAGACGCGTATGTTTCACATTTTTGGTGCTGCGCCTCGATGGTGGTTGGAGGGTGGCTGAGGAGAGATATTTTTAGAACGGCAACTTTTCTGGGGGAGACGAAGGTGCGTGACTCGCGGTTGATCACCACAAGGTCGTCTGAACATCATCAGCATCAATTACAAAGCTGCAACACAGTTCAGACGACAAGGTCGCGCGAATTTTGTGATTCCAAGTTGTTGGTTAAAGCCTCATCGTTTAAATAATCAATTACTAATCATTCACTGAGAGTTGTGCTACTTTCCATTAGATATAGGAGACATCCGTTGGCAGCTGGTGGGTCATAAGATCTGCTCCACACGTTCATGAAATTGAAAGCTTTTCCGTCTGAGAGCATATTCTGAAGGGGGAAGTGTCTTGTGTGAAAGCTACTGGGCCGACTACCCCAGAAGAGGTATTGAAGAGGACTTGAACCATGAACCTTGCCACATCAAATGCAACGACATCGTGTCTGTTTTCAGCAACCTGAGTGGCTTTGAGAGCTGGAGCAAAGCCGTTGCCGGACACGAGATTGAAGACCTGGAAATTGAGGAGCTGCGCATTGTGAAGGTGGATGCTGTAAGAGTTGTGTCTTGTCGCTTCCAAGTTCCGTGTTCCTCGTTAACACTTGTAGGAATGCACCTGACGAGAGCACCATCGAGCGAACCTATTTCTGTCCCCTCACCGTCAGGGCACTCCATCTCTCCGCGGCCGTTGGGGGACAAATATGAGAAATACGAGGGAGTTACTTGAGAATGTCATTTTCAGGCAGAAGAAAGAAGAGTGAAGAGTGAGAGTAAAGGGTGTGGTGGTGGATTTTAATGTTGCAGTCGTCATCTAAATGGGAAATTCTAATGTCGAATAAGACTAGCGCTGCTGACGGCGCCAATAACCGCTTTTATATAAGAACGGTTTCTTCTCTTCTGCTCGAGTTATGAGCGAAACATCCTCGACAGCACCTCCCCAACCCCACACAGATACAAGGAAGACAAATTCTGAACCATGGAGGTATCGTGATCCCAGCGAATTCTTGATTTCTTTGAGGCCCAGCTAACATATCGGCAGCAGCATCCCATGGCCCCTTCTGCAAAACCCACCAGGAAGACAGGAGCAGCTGATTGCATCGCATATCCAACTAATCTAGCACAAGGTGCATCTCAGATGCGTCTGCGACCACGCTCGGCAGATAGAAATACGTCACCCGCGAACCCAGTATCGAGAGTAACGAGACGTACCAGGAAGTCAACCATGGCGGTCACAAAGAGACTAGCTACCAACTCGACACCAACTCGGAAAATTGCTTCCCCAACCAAGACAAGCAAGAGGATGCCCTGGAAGAATCAAAAGACAGATCATACACCGCTAGAGCTAGCAACAAACAACCCCAGTCTTTTGCAGAAAGTGGAATCACCCAACAGACATTTCCCAAATTTTCCAAGTTTCCTCCGGAACTTCGTAATACGATATGGGAAATGATGCTTCCACCATCACGAGTCATTCGAATTCTTGCTCATTGGGAGGAAAATACCTCCCAACCAGGTGCCCAATTAAAGGCTGAAGATGCGTCTGTTCCAGTGGTTCTTCACGTCAACAAGGAATCTCGTGGGAGCGCTGAAAGATTCTACACCCTCACATTTGGGAACCAGTTGCACCGAGGACCCATATATTTTGACTTCAATCGAGACACGATGTTTTTGCCCAGAGAAGCAGACCTAAACTACTTCTCCACTAACATTTCTATGAACCCGGAAATTACGATTGAAGACTCAGTCCGTTATGTTGCATATGGACAAGAGATAGTGGACACTCAACTGCTAAAGGTATTTCGTTGGTTTTCGAAAATGGAGACACTGGCAGTCAGAAAGCTCCCGGAAATGCTTGAAAAAATTCCACCTGGACAACAAGGTCTGATCGAAAGGACGGAGAAAGATTACGAAGAGAGGTTCTCAAAGTGGAGGACCGAAGTAGCCTCGGCAAGAGATGTCCCGTTTACGGCGCCCAAGATTTATCATCTATCCAAGGAAGAATTTGCAGTTAAATACCTGCCAGACTGTGTTAAACAGAGTGGAACTTTGTTGCGAACAGTGAACTTACGTTTCGAGACGACCTTTAACACTTACATCCGAAGCGCTGCGGTTGAGATTTAGACATTCTTCGACGGGTCCCGAGTTTGGACTAAGGCAGAACTGTTTTTCTATTCAATTCGGGACAATTATGGATATCTCGAGAGGGGCATGCTAGCTGGCTGTTAACGGGTTGTTACACCTTCAAAGTTTCGAATAACCAGGAGCGGATGCGTGTAGTTGGTGGCTCACTCATAGCTCACCTTGGCATGTTTTCTTATTAAGTGTATCTATATTTTGGAATACGAAAAATATGTTTCGTAAGATTTCTGTTCACCCTGCGTTATTTTGTCAAGCGGAGAGGTACCCATTTCCCTATCCTCGAAGGAATTGAGCCACATGTCTGCCACAATGCCACACTGCCACGATTCAATTTCATATCTACTCACAGAATTATGTTGCCCCAACCACACAGACAATTCCGGTTTAGGTTTATGAAACGATGGTCATTCTGTTAATCTGATTGGTCACGCTAGGGCTACTTCAAAGAAGTCCCTATCTCCTAGCGAGAGACGATTCAGATTCGGTCGGCCGGCACCAGCTAGCTCCTCCACTATTCCTGAAATAGGGCAATTATGGTTCGGGAAGTGTCCTCGGAGTTCGGTCCCTTAACAGGACAATTGTAAAAAGTTTCACTGATATGGCGCGGCCGTATCTTTTCGGTACTTTTGAAATGGACAGGCGACTCGGACGATCCTACTTCTGTACGATCTGACTTCTGTTTATAAAATCTTGCATCTTCGCGCACACTTTCGTAATTTTCATATTTTCTACACACATCATGACAATCTGTTCTCCAAAAACGTCTTCTTCTCTTGATCGGGTAACCGATTGAGTCTTCAAGTATCATGGGAGCCAATCTTCCTTCTTCTTCTAGACAATAAAGTGGGATGCTGATGCAGGTCTTGTTTAGATCCCCATTAAAAACCTACTGCAATGAAACTGGATGGTAAGAAGGTCTCAAGCAAAAACAGGATGGTGATTCGATCAGGGGGGTTGGTTGGGTGCTTCCGATCATGATACTGAGCGAAGAATTCGGCAAGGACAAAAATGCAGGTTCAAGTTTGAGGCCTCAGGGTGGGCTTCGATAGGCTCAATATCAATCGATTACGTGATTACGATTAGTAATCGATAATTAGCCATTGTTGGAACCACCAACGTCTCATGAACCAGACGACGAGAGGTCCATCCAAACCTCCGAAGACCGACTCGAGCGAAAATACGAGCAGCGTAGCGTAAGATAACCTCTCCCACACACTAACGCGATCCCACCTCACTGACCAGTTGTTAGTTCCGATACCACCAGCCTCGTACCGTAGCCCGCCCGGCTTCCAGTCAGCTTCGACATCGTCCCTCCCCTCCAGTCACAGGTCAGCGCCAAGTCAAGAAAGAACCACGACAGCTGGGTGGCGGCAAGGAAGTCGGAAACGCAACACCAAGTCCCGTATTTCAACTCAACAATTCCGCTTCTCGGCAAAATCAACAAGGCCTGCGAGAAATCCCGGTCGAAGCTGAGGAAAGACGTGGCTTTGCGTCCGCACAGTTCTTTTACGACCTTACCCGCGACATGCACATTGAAAAAGCACTACCAGAAGGGAAACATAAGAGGGTTGTGAAAGGTTTCCCTCAATTCCCTGAGCTTCCACCAGAGATTCGGATGCGAATTTTCGAATATGCTGGAGTCGCATGGGGTGCGAACAACGTTTATATAACTTGTCGTCGAAGAGACCAACTATTTCAAAATGCCACCTCCTTATTCCATGGGGCTCAAGGTCTCGGCGACTCTACACCAGGGCGGCGAATACCAGACTGTTGGCCATACGAACTTAGAGCAAGCTACAAACTTCCACCTTTGCTCCGCACGAACCACGAAGCTCGCATCGCCGCTCAGAAATTCTACAAGCTGTCCTTTGCATATCAGCTCAGGCACTCGTGCGGGGTCTGGTTTGATTCCACCAGAGACAAACTCATAATGGGATCAGGCGGAGCATTCGAATTCTTCAAGCGCGGTGCCAAAAACACGGAAGAAGATCGATCTGAACAGAAAAAAGTCGAGAAGACTCTTCGCTATCTAGTAATACGATCATTGTTCGCTCATGAGGTAATCCAGCTCTGCGCTAATAGTCATGGTTTAGAGAACCTTAATGCGTTGTACTTGGGGGGACATCACTTTTCTGCCCTGGGCTTCAGAGCGGTGAGGGGGACTGCTTCATGAGGGCCGTGGCGGGGTTGATGGGGAGGTGGAAGCAGGCTGTAGGCAAGGGAGAGATTGCGAGGGCGCCGGAGGTGTATACACGCCACAGCGGCGATTTTGAAAAGAGGTTAGGTCTTTGTGAGGATAAGGATCCTGATGAGCTTCGCCTCACGTCCAAAAAGATATCGATAGAGCGTCTAAATTACTAAAGTATCTGGCTTGGCTGCAAAATCAATTAGACTGCCATGTCCAATGAAAATTTAAGGTGAAGTGCTTCGTAGATTGGAGATTGGGTTTGGATTTCAAACTGGAGCAGTTTAGTGATTTGGGTCTCAATAGCAAATCAAATAATAACCAAATTGCTTATACCAGGTGTCCAAATCTTCTCTCAAACTTGTTTGACATAACCCTCCTTTATTCTCGAATCTCGATTAAGAGAAAGATGGGTCATGAATTCGACACAATTCCAAAGCTCGTTTTTGATACTATAATTGGCATCTTAAAAAAAAAGTTGTTGGGAATCCATGGGAGGTTGAAATAAGTTTCCAGCCTAGCCCGTTCTCAGCTTGGGGGTTCTTTTTAGCTAAGGGTGCAGAATTTTTAGAGGAAAAGGAAGACTTTTCTTTGGGACTTCCCGCATTTCTGGTCCCAGATTTCAATATTGTCCCGGTGAAAATTCTAGTCAACTTGCAGTAGGTGTCAATATTTGAACCGTGGTTTGCCAGAAGCTACTTCCAAGTTTTCTTTTGTGTCCATGGTAAATCATAGGAGCAGATTAAGGTCTACCCAATAGCATTTCTCAACCCCCCAGCTCTTCGTTAAGACCCTCACCTTTACGGTCTTCACGAAAACTTCTCCCAATCTACTTTTCAAGTTCATATATGAATATACGCTGCCTCCACATGGATCAAGGATCAGACTTTCCTGGTCAAAAATGGACTCTTGCTTCTCCTCGCTGCTGTCAGACCCTTTTTTTAAAACATGCCCAAAAGTAAAGTGAGGTGCATAGGTCGTTACAGGCCAGTGATATGGGTTCGAAATAGCCCCTCCCTCCGTCTATTGAGCGGGTAAACCTGACATTAAGTAGGAAAAATGCAGGGAAAGTACGATCACAGAGCGAGGTTCAGCTTCGAGACCAACAACAAAATCAAGTCGTAAAATCCCCGAGTCTGGGCAGCTGAGTCGTGTTGCAGATAGCAATTCTGGGTCCGAGTTGAAAGCCCCTCCCAAACCATCGATAGAGGCATCGCACCTAGACCCAAAGACATTCCTGAAGTTCTCGGAACTCCCAAGAGACCTTAGCTTCATGATATTTGATGAATATATCCGAGAACGAAAATCTCGGACTATTGTCATTTATTGTGCCAACAGAAGCCAATGGATTCTAATTAATGAGCAAGATGGAAGTTATACCAGCCCAGCCGGCGCCAAACATTTGCCCCTCTCCCCTGCAGAAACCAACGGCGAATTCGATTCGACTCTGAAAACCCCGTCGCTGGTGTGGCCATGGGAGTTGAGGACTGCGAAGTGCTCCATACCAGCAGCTTTTCTCGTCAATCGCAAGTTTTACTAGCTAGCTCAAAAATTCTACAAACTCAGCTTCGGGTATCGGCTCGGAGGAAGACCTATGTGGTTTGATCTTGAAAAGACTGCCTGTTCATTACTTCTGGGGTTGCATATGATTTTTTTCACATGCAGGATTCCCTCATGGTGCAAAAAATGTGGCATCAAGAGAGGACATCGGAAAGAACTTGTGGTATCTCGCCTTTGCAAACTTAGATACTAATGAAGTATTGCAGCTCTACAATAACGTTCAAAGTCTCTTGAATTTGCACTACGTTTACGTATTCAAAAGGATCCGAGCTGGAGGGCCTTGAGAGAATATGATTTCCAGCTTTTTCTATAAGATATTAGGGGACGTGTGAGCTGAAGGTGGGGGGGCCGGTGCTTCAGATTCTGCCTTCGACATTGAAACAGTGAAGAGTTTACAAACTGTACTTGGACTGATTTTAATGTCGAGAATGACAATGAAACGGGTGATTTTCAGGACGTCTTTGACTAGTTACTCCCTTCATCGTTTGATATCCAACACCTTCGTCGACAGGAAAGGTCGGCATACATGTATGTTCACTTAGAGAGGAGCGATTGGGGGCTCAATCAAGTGAATAAGCAGCTTCTGGGCATTAGAATAATGAGGCAGAATGCAGTTGAAAGATGAGGCCCTGACTAGTCAAGAATACTGCTTACGGTCGTCAAGAACACTGGAATGGTTAGTTTGAACAGCGATAGAGAGCTTTATTGAACAAACTTTGGGAAGAACAACGGAGAGTAGTCTGTCTGAATAGATCATGAAGAGTTGACTTTAATCGTTTTGGAGGTTATTTAGCCTCACTGCGCAAGCAGAAATACGTGTATTATCATACAGTGACATATCTCAATTTTACTATCTGGCCATCTCATAAAACCTGCTGCCAACCACTGCGACTTATCAATTTTGCGACTTTTGCTTACAATGTAACTATTCTTAAGATCAATCTTGCAATGGGTTAGACTAGGAGCCATTATCCGTTGGCAGCTCTACGATTGCGGACCAAAAGTTGTGCCGTAATCGCAAGCTCGAGCGGTTCATCGAATTGTGGCACTGGGTTGCTGATAACAACTTTTATGCTTACCGATGTGTCAGGGGATATACACATTACTGTCGTGACTCTTTACCTGAGGCACTAGCTGTCCATGGCTACAGTGGGCATACAAAAGCTCCAAAACGTAAATGCAGGCAGGTCATGCTTTGCTTCGGAACACCTCGGTTGATTTGGTCGGGCGTTAGGTTTTCGGCCAAAGCAAGGCAGACTTGGAAGAATGATAGTGTCCAATGTATTTGGATAGTGTTTTTCATGCCCGGGAAGGGAAAAAAAAAGTTTTTTTTATTGATTTGCTATCACCTTCTATTGAAGGATAATCTCAGATATCTTGAAAGAGAGGAATAATCATTTCACTTGGGGCCTGTTATATATTATTTGTCTTTTATTCAATTTCAACCCACTACTTGGAACCCTTCCAGGCTCGCTCTTCGGTGCATACAGCACCACCTCAATACAAAGTCGCGGGTTGTGGGAGTGGGTTGCCCTAGAATTCCGCGCACCGTTCATTTTGATGTTATTAGCATTACGAGGGGACGGGAGCCGGAAAAGGGGTGCTGTACAAATTAAGCGAGCCCCCTGACCCTGCAACAAGAATCGCTTCCAGATTCCAGTAGGTGTCACATACCCAAGAGAGGCGAATTGACTTGCATAGTCTATCACCCCCTTTGTTCTACCTCGGTCCGCAAAGAGGAAAAACGAATCTTATTGTGTGAATCACAATGCTTCTGGAGTTGTGTGAAAACTGGACCGGGGCCGCGGGCCGCGGAACCACATCTTTGCATTTCACCTAGGACCAAACTAGCGATGAGAACGCTTAAAAGAAAATTCAGCTTCAACACTCATTTCAAATTAATTGTGAATATTTCGAACACTCCAGATTCCCACATTGCAATTATTCCACAGTCTTTCATTAATTATGACGAATATTTCAAACTTATCAATTAAATACAACCCCCTCTTTCCTCCTCAACCTACCAACAATACTCCAGCAAAATTCTCATGGTTCGTGAGATTTCCACCGGAAGTGCAAGCCATTATTTTTGAGTTTGCCGCGGCAAACGATGAGCCAAGGTTTCTAGAGCTATTCACTAAGACACGGGAGGCAGAACAGCAAAGGGATCTAAAGATTCGCCATCAAGTCCCTGCGCTGCTGCATGTCAGTCGCGAAGCTCGAAGATGGGCGAAAAAATATTACATCAAGTTGATGGGTACGAGCAGATGTTACCTTGACCCGAGAAAGGATGTCGTCTTCATGCAAGATACAACTGTTCCAAAGATGTACAATTCGTGGATTCAACATCAAGCGACGAACGGTCAATCTTACAGTATGGAGGTGGAGAAACAGGTTCGATACGTCGTGGTTGGCGGAGAAACTGAATATCCATCGCTAGCAGATCTGACTAATTGCGGATTCTTGAATCTTGAGAAAATAGTCTTGCAGAAACAGACAGGGGGGCTTGATTCTCGACAGCAAGCACATTTGTGGCAGAATTCATGGGTGCGCAATGACCAAACTCCTCAAGATGTGTGGCGCTATGCCAGTGCTTGCCCGGGCAAAAGCTCTGAGGTCGAGTTCCTTGAGGCAGTGGACTTGAACAAGAAGGTACGCAATCCCGAAGGAGCCCAAGAAAATCGAAACTAATTATTTCATACATACTAGACTATTCTTGAGACGTTTGGGCTCCGAAACTCTCCACTAAGTGATGCCGCAGAACATGAGGATAACAACTCTCGACCTGACGCTACCCCTCGCGCAGAAAATCGGGAGGGCAATGACTCGGATGGCTTTGATCTTCTCAGGGGCGACAACAAAGGAGTAGATGACCTCGATCACGTCAATGTAAACTCGCCAACACCCCTTTTAGACAATTCTTTACTGACCCTTAATTAGCCTCACCTAAGCCCTGAACATGATTCCTTTCCTTTCCAGCATCAAACCAACCACACCCATGAGTCGGAGGACATACCGCATGACGCAACTCAGCTCATTTCAAGCACTCAACACGATCTTCTCTACTTCCTATATACGAAACTCCCACGATACAATATTACAGAAGTCATACCGGACGACATCGAGTTGGATGACAAGGATCTTGGCTCTCCTGTCTGCCCAGAAACAGAAGAAGAATTCGCTGCCACGGCTAAGATTCCACCTTTAAAAGACTCTTATCCACCTAATCTGGCTCAACATGAACCAGCAAGGAATATACCTGTATCGGCTCTGCGTGAGCCAACTTGGGATACACCGACCCTCTCTGCACCAACTATTTCTTCTTTAGCACAGGGTTATATCGAATACATCCGCCTGTTCATCAGATTGCTTCTTTTTGGTGTATACGGCTTGCCCGTCCACCCTCGACTTCAGTCCCTTTTCCAATATGCAGCTCCACACACTGATGTCGATTTGCTGGAACATTGGACCTGCCCAGAATTAGCTTCATAGGCTACGTTCCATTGTTGGGGGATGTAGACTTGCCAAACCGAAGATCCATAAGATTAATTCAATTGCTAGAGGCTTTTTAACTTGGGAACAGGGGTAAACTATAGGATTCTGTGCCAAGCAGCACCTTGCCAGAGACTATTTCTGACTTGGCCCTTGGGGTAAATTGATAAAATTGAGAAGCAGAACTCCTCCTCTACTCAGAACGCAGCTGAATGGCTATCAATGTTTAATATTAGAATTGGGCTTAAGTCTAGGAGTATCATTAGGAAATTATGGTGCACAAGAAGCAGAAACAAAGAAAGAAAAGCTGTCTCTTTGAATTTATCTATGGAATTTCATAAAGTTTCTAGATAGATAGTATTAGTGACGTCAGGTCGGCGTTTCTGTTTTTGAACCGACGCTATCGCTTGTTTACCGTTCAGCTTATCGGCGAGAGCAAAAATAGGATTATGTGAATTTGGGGGCCGATCTTTTCAACAATCGCGCAAGTAGGTTCTCGTTTTTAGATTCCTTCTTGCAAACAACAACCTCCTCTTGCGACTCACCACGTCAGCTACTGCCAACAAGGCGTACAGGTGCAGTTCAAGACTGTCTATCTACGCGCATTACATCTGCCTAGACGCGCTTTTACTCTCTGAACCATCGTTTGTAAGTATATGTTCGCCGTTTCGCTTTCGTTCACGATGTCCCCTTCACTCCCCAGTTCTCATCAGCTACCACAAAGAGAGCACTTTTTGATTGTTCCCTGAAGGGAAGAATAAGAACTACTCAAGATGTGCTTCTCTCTTTTTGGAGCGACTTTTGTTGCACTTGCCCCATCCCATCAGCCTTTTCTTCTGAAAGCTCCACATAGATACTTGAAATTGGTATACTGACTTACTATCCGCGTAGACTCGCTATCCAGCTCCGAAAACCATTTCAAAATGGCGAAGTCCAAAAAGTCTCTGAAGCCTAAGAAATTGACCTCATTTCCCATGTTCAAGAAGCTTGTGCCAGAACTCCGAGAGATGATTTGGAGTTTTGTCCCTGAAGCCAACACGGTTAAGATAGGGCTCGACGAAATTGAGGAATATGATAGTAAGGGTGAAATGTTCTTCCTTGAGACAATGGACGCGCTGTATACCGTTCCGGCCATCTTGCACACCTGCCAAGAGTCTCGGGGTGTAGCCCAGAAATTCTACCAGAAGATCTTTGAATTAAAGTTCCGCGACAGGCCTGTCTGGTTCAATACTGCCCGGGATATCCTGCATCTCTGTGACTCCGACACATTGCATGGCATTGGCATCCGCCGTCTGAACGGTCAAGGCGACAACATAGAGTGGCACGAGCGCAACAACGACCCCGACGACGACGAAGAATTTATTATACCTGCATTCGATCACCCAATTCCCCAAATTCGCCGCTTGCAGCTTGGGTGGGATTTGAATGCCGGCATTATCTCTTCTATGAAAGAGATCTTGGTGGCATTTGGAAAGCCTGAGCTTCTAATTCTTCACAAGCGTAACGATCGCCGGAAGTTCCGAGACGAGAACTTCAGTCAACTTAAACAAGAAGTGGAAACGTATTGGGGAAATGGAGGTGACGGCAATGATGACTACAAGCCTGAACTTCATGTTCTTACCAAATATCAGTTGGAGAGAATGATTGTAAGTCTTTTACTCTCTGCTTGAGCAATGATGTGTTAATGCTTAAGTAGAAGAAGATCGACCATCCCCCTCGACCCAAGAAGGCAAAGGCTTCAAAGCTTGCCCTGTCAACTACTCGCCGCTCTGACCGTTTCGTCGAAAGACCTTTGAGCTACTATGAGGGTGGAGAAGAAGTTGGCGATGATGTGCGTAGTGACAACGAGAGTGTTGGAGAAGCGGACGATAATGGCGATGAGGGCAACTCTGGCAATCATGATGGATAAGATGGTCGAAAATATACACTCACATTCTCCTTTTGTCTTCCAGAGCTTTGAGAGATCTTTGCATTGACTGTTCTCTATTCAACTGGAGAGTTCAATGCGATGGTATTAGGAGGTACTACCAGAACCGGGATCTGCTGTTCCTCACCCAAGCAGCAGCAGTTTCTAGCATAGATCCTCAATGAAATCAGGGATTCCCTTTATTTAGACTTGAAGTTCTACAGTTGCTTGCTCATTTTGCCGATCCTCAGCTCTGAATACTCCACGGTTGCTATCAGCAACACCTTACCAAAGACTGAAATAAAAGTACTTTGTGCTAGAGAACTAGCCATCGTCCTACTTCTTAAGCGATTACAAGGGGTAGGAGAGGGACGTGTTTCTTGGTCACCTTTTGTGCGCGTCCCGGGGGCTAAAAATAGCCGGGGAAGAAGCCTTACTTTATAATGAAATTGCAAAAATTAGCTTGCTAAGTCCGAGGGAAGGGGGCGAGAAGGGAATCAAATTTTCCATTGCATGAGCACCTTCTCTGGGCAGACCCTAGAATGGATGCTTATGCATAAAAGAGAATCGAGATCAAAATTTACTGCTTTGGGCGTACACCGATGTTTTAGGAATGCTACGCGAGCAGAGCAGGGGGGCAGGGGCTGGCAGGGGCACTGCTTTTGTATCTAACAGCTTGTTTAGGTTAAAGCCACCAGTCTGTAGTTTTCTATATACATATGTCCAAAACAGCAAATGTGCGCCCATCGTGAAAATGGACGGATTTCAAAAGCGTCGGCCTTCGTAGTCATGTTTTGGGGGCCGTTGTCAGGCTGCTCACGTGGGTATATATGCGGAGAGATATTGGGCGGCAGCCTCTTAGGCCCGCTGCAGTCATGTGCCGATGGCCTCATCCCCCCCTTCAATGATTCGTCCTCTGCAGCCTCTTTCTTCCCGCATCATTCGCCTGTCCAACCACTATATGCTGGGTCGAAGCTGCAAAACTCAGCCGTCCACACAAGCCGGGCGAGGTATCTCAAGGTCCCCATTGGTTAGCAGCCCACCCACGGGGCAAGTCGGCAGACGGCAAGGACCGTCTCACTTCAAGTTTATTGCATGTGAAGTCGGTAAGTCAAGGCAGAAGAAGCCAAAGAAATGCGTGACAACCTTTCTAAGGTCTCGTCTATGCTTTGCTGCAGGATATTGCAGCCGCATTCCTATAGCAGGCAACAGGATGCGAACCATTAATAGATATATAGTTGCACTCGCACGGCTCCGATCAGAATTGCGCGATTTACCTATCTCAAGAGAAAGCTGTCTCTGTATTACCCAGTAACAAATATATATATCCCCTCCTATCTTTTCCTTCGCGAACATGAACTTTAGAAGGAAGTATTCCGGAGCGACGAAGGTGAAGTTCGATTGTATTATCGAAAGGGGTAATCTGGGTAGGTTCCCGCATCGTTTGCCACTGCTACATAAAGCAACTTGTCACTACCAGAACTGAGTTTGGTAGAAGCCAGTATACTACTACGTTGCTCCCGATCTGAATGCTAACCTCAACCTGCCAGATACCAATGCCGACATCACCTTCCACGCCGAAGACGTCGACGGTAACGTGACGGTGCATCGCCTCCGTAAAGAGTTGGCGGCAGAGTACGAACTGCCCGGGCGCATCTCTCTGCACCATCCCAACGGCGAAGAGCTGAGCGATGGCTTCGCCTATATCGGCGACATCATTGCCGCTGATGAGTATGTACGGCTGCGGTACGACGAGAACGTAGCCGTCGCCAACGGTGCCATTGCCTACGGCGGCCGTGGCTCCTCCAGCGGCGGCAGGAGAGCGTTTGCCGCCGGAGGCTTTGCTGGAGGAGGGAGCATTCTTAACGGCAAGGCTAAGGGCGGCTTGGGGAGAGGCGGAAATGTACGGGCTGACGATGGCGAGGCTGGTGCCGTGATGGGCGCCAGCGCGAATAATCCAGGCGGTGAAGTCGCGGCCGGCGACAAGTATGCTGGCGATGTCATTAAGAACACTGTGCCGCTGGACGTTGGAGAGACGGAGAAGAATGAGACGAAGTAGTTACTGCGTTTTATCCTTAACAAATGAAAAGCTACTGGTATGAAAACACTTGCGGAGTGCAACAGCTTTGCAATTCCTTCGTGGCTGTTCTTAGTAGCCCCAATTTCCGGGGACATGGAGTCTTAAAGAATATTGTGAGCAGTATACGCCCATAATATACGGACTAATATTAGATAGAATACGAATTATGGCATGGCATATATTACAGATTTTTATAATAAGTATTAAACTCTATATTACATTACATTTTAATATAATATGAGTTCAAATATAAAAGTATTAAGGATATTATATTTTAGACTTTATATATAAATTTCTTATTAATAAGATATTTTAAATTAGTTTGAACTTAGTAACTTAATAACTTGTAATATTTTTTTAAAGTATATTAAGTAAGTAAAGAGTAAAAGTAAAGTAAAAGGATTATGTATTTTATATACTTATATATAAGTTATAATATAATTATATTTAGGCTGAACTTTAATATTACGATTTACTTGTATTATATTATTTAGGGTATACTACTCATACACTGGCCTCAAATAAGGGAGAGTCCCCTTTTGCTTATGTGTTGCTCTAAATGATATCTCTAACCGCGACGGATGCGGCTCTGTAGTTTGGTTTGTAAGGCTGGCCTGCGCTGCACGGGATGATTGAAGCGAGTGGTCTCATTGGCTGAATGCGAAACACCCAGTCCTATGATCCAGGATATCCATATCTATGGGAGAGGACCCCGCACTTTCAGTATATCTTCAGCCACTCGACATGCCCCGCCGCACTCAGTCCACGCGCTCCAACGACGCCGTTGAGCCCCTCGGGCTCGAGGCGGGGTGTCACTAGATACTAGGAGGGATGCTGAGACGAGCCTTGCGGCTCTGCACGTTCGAATGACAGAGCCTGGGCCTTCCAATGCGGCTCCAGGAGGCACTGCCAATGGCGCGTCCGGCGATGCGCATTATGATTGTGCGCACTGCACGGCCCACTACGGGCTGATAAAGTCCAGCTGCCAGCAATGTGCGCAGTGTCAGGAAGACCATCGGCGTTTGTCCGCGACGGGAGGCTACGCGGAGGGAGGATACTCCAACGCCAAGGGAGGAGCAGGTGGTCAGGGAGGCAAAGGCGGGAAATGTGCGACCTACCTACGTTTCTTTCACCTACAAGCCAAACCTACATTCGACGCAAAGGTGGTGCTAACACTTCTTTGGACTCACAGTCGTCCAAAACCAAACCTTCAACCAGTATCCTGACCAACAAACGATCGAGGAGCTCCGCAGGCTGAACGACGCCCTCAACAACGAAAATGACGAGTTAAAGAAGAAAGATCTAGACCTTCGCGAACTCCAACGAAAGGAGAAGGTGCGTCTAGAAGAACGGGAACAGAGACTTTTCGAGCAGGAAAAAGCGCAAAAAGACGAACAGCGCAAGTGGGAGGATTCAACCAAAAAGTTTGAGAATGCTCTTCAGGAGACTCTGAAATCCGAGCAACAGGACCTCGTAAAGAAGCAAGCATGGGCAGCTGCACAGAAGGCGATTGCTGATGTCCTAAGAGCGAGCATAGACAAATTAACGGCGTCAGTGTTCGCGGCGAAAGCAAAAAACGAGGAACTGGTTGCCGACAAGATGCAACTGGAGGAGGACGCCAAGCAGCTGAAAGCCCGACTGGACCAGGTGGGCCAATTGGACCCATTCATGGCTGAGCAACAGGAGGACCCGTGGGGAAAAGAGATTGAACACTGGGAGAATGAGTTTAAGATTGCCGACAAGGATGTATTGGACTTCGACGAGCTCGTGACCCAGGAGAACAATGCAAAACTCGCCCGGGACGAAAAGGGAATGAAGTATACCGGCGATCTTGAAGAATGCAAAAAAAGCTTGTTCGCGGCCAGAGAACGCAAAAAGATATGCGAGGGGAAAGTCCAGGAGCTCAAGGGCAAGCGCAGACCTCAGCTCCACAGCCTCAACTCCGACTCAAGCTCCCGCGACAGTCAATCCAAGACGGTGGACACCGAGTCTACAGCCCCTACGGAATGGTCTTGCGATTGCGGCAGCTTGAAGCTGGAATTGGTCCGGGGAGCCGTTAAATGCACTCGCATTCGCAGCTCCCTTACCGTGTTCGGGAAAAGCGGGGAGCCGGGCGAGGGCGAGACCTGAGCTCGAGGCACCTTTTCAAAATACCCCCCATATTCTATTCCGACAACAATGCCATTCAGCATACATAGCTTGGACCCGTAGATACGAAGGTCGACCTATAAAGTGGCGTCGGCATTCAACACCAGTAGCCGAAGCAAGCTGTAGGACTATGTTGAAACATGGGCAGACGCAGCGACGATAGGTACATCATTTACCACAGAGCAGAAACGGAGTCTAACTACTTCTGATCAGACGGGCAACGCGTTGATCCAGCAACGCCAGCCTTCAGGCGCAGCTCCTCTTGATCCTGATCCAGAATCGTCGGCAATTATATGTACCAAACAAGGGCTCCCGTCGTCAAAGCTAAAACTCTGGCTGAGGATACTATAGAGTTTGCTTTGCTTCTCGTGATAAGGTACGAACTACAGAAGTAACCCTCGTGCAGTAAATCTGAAAATTGCAATGAGCTGGCTAAAAATTGGATGACTAAGGAATCTTGGCACTTTTTTTTGGCTAAAAGGGGAATCCTCGAGGATTAAGTAAACTGCACGGCGTAGATGCGCAGTACATAGTTCCTGGGCTTAGGGTGGAGGGGGTAAAAGCATGAGAACGGATTGAGCAGATGTGTCAGGATGCTGGGGTAAAGCTTATCTACTTGCTACTATACTCTCCGGATCTAAACCCGATCAAAGTGTTCTTTGCTGAATTGAAGGCATTTATCAAGCGAAACTGGCAAGTCTAAGCAGCGGAACCAAACCAAGGCTTCGATGAGTTTTTAGAATGGTGCATTGACATAGTTGGGCGAAAGGAGAAAAGTGCTAAGGGTCATTTTAGACACGCAGGATTGATAATAGAAGAGCTGTAAGCTCGGCATATATTGTAGTATTGAAGCAAATGGATTACTACCACAGTACATACGGTTTCATTATATCAGTGGATGTAATAGCTTTCCTCCGTATATTTTCCAGCATGCAAGTTCCGCATAGCTGCACCATACATAATCCCATCCACATAGATCTCACCTATCAGTGCCCAGCTCATACATTCACCTCTATAGAACTTGCCATCCACTTGCAGGCATTTCACTTTCGGTTCAACTTGACGCAGAACTACAGGATAGTTGCATCCAAACAAGACCACAATCTTGTCACCAGCTCTAGCTGCCATTGGTGCGAAACCGACTAGCTTGCTCTCGGTCACAACTAGCCGCTTACCATGCATTCGAAGAGCAGCCGCTGCCACTGTCCCTTTCGCTCTTTTCTCAAGCTCAACATCATCGATTCCTTCTTCGAGAGGCATGGTCGGTATGGGAGGCATACCATCTACCAGGCGCGGGAACATTTTCCAAAGGAGCCTGACAAACTGGGAAACACGTTGAGAAGGATCTTCCCGTCCAAAATCCTCGTATCGTGGTGCCCATGTTCCACCACAGAAGGTCCTCTGGAATGCTTCACAGTCATCGATAGTGGAGCCTTTGGCGTTGGCGAAGAACTCCCACCAGTCATGAAATGCTACCAACGTCGGTCGAATATCTCGTTCATCGATGGGGCAATAGAAAGGGTGCGCAACGTCCTTGACGGTACAGACTGTGAAGCCTGAAGCTTGCAAGACCTCCAAGTTATTCGTCCATGGCGGCCAAGAGAATTTGGCTTTCGTGGTCCCAGCCGCTTCATACGAAGGCTCTCGAATTTGCATGTGCATGACTCGGTGATGGGGGAAGGGGAGTCTGCGCTGCCAGTCCGGGACCCAAGATGGAAGCGACAAGGGGTTATCATCGTTGTTGTGACGACAGATGACATTGAGGCACTCCGTCTGGGCGATGATGTATTTAGCGGTGTGAATAAACACAAGCCGTGCTGGAAGGCTGTAGTCAATGGCACCAAATGTCTCCTGATCTAATGACAGTCCAACTAGAGCATATACTTTGTCGACATCCTCAGAAGAAAGCTTACTCTCGTGCGTGTATAGTAGATCAACCAATGGAGGCAGTTTCTTCTCATCCGCCCTGGTATTTGAGTGTCTTTGGATCCTTAGGTTCCTGGGGCCACCCGATGTAAGAGCGTAGATGGAGTGCGGCTGATCGTGATAAACTGTATCCAATATAATTCTCGTAGCTTTCTCAATTCTTCCGGAAGCCTGCAAGAGATCTTTCCAGGACATGTGATCTTCTCCGCAATACACAACAGCGTTCTCGTTTGAATTGACTTCTTGTACAACCCAAATTCGCCACCAATATTCTCTACGGAAGAGGTCTTTTAGAGCGTCGAATGCTCTCAGTCTGTGGCTTTGTATGACCGTCGTTAGATTCGATGCGACATGAAGCTCCTTCAAAAGCTTCCATGCGAGTGGGCTATTCTCTGAGTGTTCGCCCAGCCAGACCGAAACTTGCTCCGCTCGCTGGTAGATTGGCCGCATCCTCTCTACCTCTCTGGCCTTCTCGATAAGATCATTTTGGTTGATACAGAGTGCATCTACCCAGATGAGCAACTTCTTTTGACCATCCTCGTGCCTGAGTCTGCGAAGAGCAGCCTCCAAGGTACTGGTGACCTGGTGTTTGATCCCATCGAGAAGGATATAACCTTTCTCTCGCTCAGATGGCCTTCCCCAGGCGTAAGATAAGGCTTGGTAAGCGGGAGGTTTTTCTCGTGGGACGTGGATAAGGCGACCTGACACTTGTTCAGACCGAGAGTCTGCTGTAACTGGATCGATCTCTGCGATTCTGATTTCGTTGTGCTGCAGTTCCTTATACGCTACAGAATCCGATCTCAGGCCAGCGTCATTATTGTTGCAATGTTTTGGAGGTTGACGACTTGATTTTTCAGCTCACGCGGGGTAAGCACTCTATATATATATCCAGTATATAAACTACAGTGTACCAGCGTACACTCAGTTCCAACAATTATGGGACGATTCCTTTGACACGTGACCATTGGCGAGTGAAGGAGGAGGCATCTTGAAAGTTTCTTAGTGGACAGGCCGGCTTTAGAGAATCCATGGAGTTGCTCTTGAACGCTCGGAGAGAATAAGCATTGAACAAGAAGTCAAGCATTAAGGAAAGGAATGATGCTGAAAAAGCAATGCATACAATGCGGGATGAAATCTACCTGCCCGCTGCGTATATGCTGTACTTCCTTGCAGGGAACTTTTCACGCCTTTAGCACCAACCGCCTTTCTTGTTCTTCTGCAACGTCCCAAAAGGCCATGAAATGCAGCCAGACCAAGGCTATATTTTTAAATCATATTTGAATGTCCGCATTCTGAGCAAAATCAACCTTGTGCTATTTGTTGTTCTCCAGCAGCCGACTATCTGCTTTCTCGGAACCACGATCAAGATGCCCCCAACCATCATCTTGATCAGACACGCCGAAGCTTTACATAGTACATGCCCTCATCCCTTAATTTGAGATGCCTGCTGACCTTGACAGACATCTCGAATAAGTTTTTTTACCTCTTCGCCGATGCACAGAAATCTAACCATCCCTCACAGGACTACACTGTTCGTGACCCGCCTCTGACAGAACTCGGAAAACAAACGCAATGCGCAGCACTCTCCGAGTCGCTTCAAACCTTTCCTCTATCGCAAGACATTGGTCTCATAGTCGTGTCCCCAATGACACGGGCTCTTCAAACCGCAGACAACTCTCTCGGCTGGCTGATGAAGCAAGGCGTTCCTGCAATCCCCCAGGCAGAGTGGCAGGAGAACACAGTAAACAACATCGACATCGGACGTCCAGTGGCTGAACTTGAGAAGGAGTTTCCACAGTTCGACTGGACACAAATGGATCCTGTATTTCCAGCAAAGGAAGGACTTTACGAATTCTCGCAAAAGGCGCTGACTGAGCGAGGGGTTGTGGCCAGAACATGGCTGCACGAGCGTAAGGAGAAGGTGATTGCTGTAATAAGCCATGACGGCTTCATGCGGGTGGGGATTTGCCACAGAAAATTCGGCAACGCAGATTACAGAGTTTTTGATTTCGAGGAGAATGGGTTGGGACTTGTGGAATGGAAGTCGACGGAAGAGAAAGGCGGCGGACTAGGGACGAGTCCCAAAGGCCATTTTGGGTGGCTACCAAACGACTTCAAATACATGCCGAAAAATACAGCGACGACAACGGAGACAAACTGCGAGGGCACCACGGTACTCGGTGTTTAAAGGTCGATGAAGATGGGAGACGCGCTGTCTTCACTAGGGCTCCGATCGAACCGTCGAATTCGATTCGAACCTATATATATATAAGTTCGAAGTTCGATCGAACTTTTTTAGTAAGGTTCGACGAATATTCGACGAACCCACGTGACTTTATAAAATACTTACTTTTAAGCTCTTTTCTTTCTTATTTCACATAGGACTGAACCACATGTGATTGCTCTCGCTTATTTTAATCAAAAGACGGGAAATTATAAAAAGGACCCCACCCCTAGAATTATATATAGAGCTTTGAGAAGTAACTACTAGACTTAGGTTTAATAGTTTAATAAGAGGAGTATATAAAAATAATAGAAGGAAGTAGTAATTTTCATGATTTTCGGGAGAGAAAGCACGTGATAAGCCCCCCCTTTTCGCCTAAGGGCTATTATGAGCTCTATACTTAATGAAGTTAATACTAGTTAGCTGATATTGTAATTCGAATTGGGAATCTGGGGCACGCTAATAAGGCGGAATAGGGAGTTTTCTGTAAATTCCCTTAAAGTCACGGGATCTGGTTAGTTATGAGCCCCCCTAGAGCCTAAGATTATTCTAACGCTCAAAGTAAGGACCTTAGCTAAGAGGTTAAGGGACTTGATATAAAATAAAGCAGATACTAAATATAAGGCTCTTGTTGTAGTCCTATTACCATGTGATCTCTGGATTTAGTTAGTACGATTAGTGCGCTTAGTTAGCATCTGTGAACTATATTCCTTCGAGTTCTCACGCTTCACTTGAGTTCTTTTCTAGCTAGCTTTAATTATTTATGAGAAATGCAACTACCTACTTTGCAATCTTTACGTGCATTAGCTCTTCCTTTGGTGGTTTTGACTATTTAAGGGGGGGGGGGTCCTTTTTATAATTTGCCTCAAAACACTTCCAAATATCAACATTGCCGTAAAAACTGTAATTGTAAGAATCTAATAAAATCAGTATTCTTTTATTCTGACACTATTTATTTAACTCCTCTTCGAATTATATAAAGTACTTATTTTGACTTTTTGAAGTGTGCTAACTGAAATAAGTGAGGTGGCAGCTAAGAGCTGGATGGGATAACGGCTCTTCATTATTCACTACTGCTAGGGTATACTGCAAAAGAAAAAGCTGGAGTGAGGGTTTCATTCATGATATCTATGTCTGCTTCCGTAACATTCTGGTAGCATTTGGTTGGATCGGGCTTCCCTCCTCTAAAGTAGCCATGCTAAACCACATAAAGCAACGGAAATGTTAGGCAACAATATCTTCCCGCCACCTGTATTGCCTACTTCCTCACATCATATGCGTCTTTCCCTCCAACGAACCTCAACTGCCTTGGCTCAACGACGGGCCGCACAGTCTCCGCAGAGTTCTCTGCCTCGTGTCTCGCCTGCTTGGGTCAGTCCAGTACACGCTGCCTTGCGAGACAGCACGGCACGGTTGTAAGATTCTGATTCCAGTTGGTGATGTGCATTGTGCACACCATACTGTAAGTTAGCTGCACATTGTGTCTGTGGTCTTGATAACGTAACTGTGATTATTTGTAGGTATTTTAAGTGAGGTATCTTAGTTGTATCGGTTTGGAGGCTTTGGTATGTCTTTCCGTTGTGAAAGGTGTGTTGGAGGGCGAGCATTACTGAAAGAACGAGGTCACTTTTACTCTTGAGGCCAACATTCTATGAAGGAGCTTGCATTCCACAGGTTTCTTCCTGTCAGTCATATCTTATCGTGCGTTAATCACACATACAGACTGATCGTGCGTTGTTCATCCGGCGGGAGATGCCTTCCATTCGCTCGTCCGGCATGTCATTTTGGGCCACGGCAACGAGGGTTTCGGTATCCGAAGCTGTGAGCTTCGACTTCTTGGAAGCGTTATCTATTGTGTTGCCCTTGCTGATCTCACTATAACATATATGTGTGTGTGGATGGATCGAGTCGGATCGATAGTAGATATTAATGTTTGAGAGGGGGGGGGTCTCAGCCAAAGTCAAGAGCAGCAGCGGCTAAGAATATAGAGTGGTCGTCAGAGACATGATGTGGTCATGTGGAAGAGGCCCAGTCAATTTTGGCCGGACAATCCAACGAATTTCTGGTATGTAGAAGGCAGTGCATTTTCATATCTATCTTGATGTAGAAATCCGCTTGCTCTATGTGCCCACGAATGTTCCTTACATCTATTTTGGCCCTCCAGTTCGCAAACTTCTCAGCCATCCTAGAGCATTCATGGCATTCTCAAAGATAACGATCTTTGGATGATATGTCTCTAAATATGCTTCCTGGTTCCCCTTTGTCTTCCAATGCTTTTGAAAATTTGTTGAGCGAGGAGAAGTCATCACTAGCAAAGCTCGCAGTGACATTATCGGTATCTTCGGGAATGAGAGCCTGACCAGCTCGGTGATGCAATCATTTTGGCCGCCGAAACGCATCAACTTCGCAAAGTCGGTGTCGAGTTCGGGCCTCCATTCAGTGTCGTTCTTAAGGTTGTGGCATCGCTTTGAGCAGGATTATCAGCATTGCGGGTGATGGTGATGTTTCTTCTCGCCTCGCAGTAATCCACGTCGACTGTGTTTACAGTGGGGAAGTGGTACAAACTAAACTCCTTCCCTTGTCCCTAGCGATGAGCTCGACCGGTAGCCTTGATGATGGCTGCTACGTAATCCTCCTAAACATCTCTCCAGCAGCGTAATACAGTTGCATGAAAATTATGTGGTTGGTTGGCACTGACCAATGGTGGACAGGCTGTTTTCGAGCCTCGAAAATCGCTTCAGGAATCGCCATATTGTGGTTCTCGTCTCTCTTGTAAGATCGAGTGCTGTACTTTGGGTAATAGTGATGGAAGAGCACATCGGATGTATACTTGCGTCGACTTACTTTCTTGCGATCCAGCTCCTCTTGCACAATGGAAGCCAGTTCAGCCCAGCCTGGGCCCCATGGCCCTGGCTACCGAAGAACTTGGCCAGGAGGTGACGGGGGCGCATTGTTGGAATGGACCAACACCTCGCCGGGCAACTGGAGGCAGGCCCGTCAGAGCGGTGGTCGAGGTAACAAGTCAGAGGAAACGTGGAATGGCATTCGAAGGTTGTTCAGCAATAAATGACTGGAGAAGCGTTTCTCAGAGGAGAGTTGTGGTCTGGTAACCGGTCACAGAAAATTTATTTCCGCCTAGATCTTCATTAGCTTGTCTATCTGCGAGCTAAAGTGCCCATCGATTGAACTTACAGCTTTGACGATATTGGGAAAGTGTCTTTCGACCCCGATCCCCGCCACCCTCGAAGGGTTTCTGGTTGGATCACCGGGACTAGTCTAACTTCTGATTGTTCTAAATTGATTGAACACAATTTCAGCTTGAGACTTCTCCTAGAGATGCGTGATGTGAGGGACGTTGCGGGTTCTTACCTTCGTGGCTGGAAAATGGTGTAACCTCCATGGCCTAGACATTCCTATTCGGATTGTGGCTTTCCAACTGGCTAGTACAAACCTGGATAGAGAGGATTCGCAAATTGGAGAGTCTGTATTGAGGGGTGTCTTATCGGTTTGTGATAGGAATAACTTATTCCGTAGCGTCGGCTTTGTCACAGTAATTCATGCCGTGCACAAACGAGACCTTACCTGAACTGATAATTCGAAAACTCCCTTCAACTTCTCTCTTTCCATCAAGCACTATTCTCAAAATACGAAAAAATGATCGGGCGCACTGCACTACAAGATTCGTCAGTTTCTCGACCCCATAAATGTGTCACTTTAGCACCGGCGAGACAAGAAAGGGGGAAAGGAGCTATGGCAACGATTTTGACTGCTGTTGACGGTCACCCTTCGCGCCAAGAAAAGTGCTACATCTGCTTCGCTATACGGAAACAGCTCAGGCTGAAAACTGCCAGTATGTTTAATCGAGCGGAGTCTATCTTATCATCTGCCAGAACACTGACTTGTAATCACAGGACAACTTGCTTCAGCAGCTGCTGAGAAAAGAATAAAGGAGGAGCAAGAACAAGACTGCAACAATCAGGACACAAGAGAAAACAATTTGACACAAGACGATAATGAACAAACGAGGGCAAAATTCAAGAATATCGGTTTGTGCAGGGTGCGCCATCCAGAAGAAGCAAAACAACCTCTGCACAATTCCAGTCGGAAGTTGTAGCTACGATGCTTACATTGGACGAAGAGGCGATTTGGCAAGGGAGAAATTATGGCAGTTGTATATTTGCTGTGAGACTGGTCACAATTGGGGTAAGATTTGTCACAGAAAAACAAGAATGCCTCGTAACTAATATACTTACAGTCGACACTTGCCGGAAGACAAAGGTGCTCTTGATACTTCAACACATGCAAGGAGCCACGTGTTTTTATACTTGTTTATCAGAGGCGGAATTAGAAGTTGGGCCACAGGGTTGGAAGACGTTGGAGAAGTTTTTATAACCCAGAATCTGGAAAATGGCAGTGATAATTTCAAGCCTGGAGTGTTCGCTGCCATAGAGACCCTTGGTACAAGCTTACACTTCTCCATATGAAAGTCATGCCATTGTTTCTACTCAGTGAGAGCTTGCAGCTCTCCATGAATATTGACGAGACATGGCGCAATAGATGTGGGCTCGGGAACCGCGAGAGGAATCGTTCATCAAAGGAGGAGGCATTGTCTCAACTGCTAGACGAGGACTTCAGCTGACGGTCCTCGGAATCTTTGATGTTCTCTGAGTTCTCTGAGTTCTCTGCCTTTTTCGGACAATGTGTTTCGTGGTGGAGAAGGTTCCTGGGACTCGATGGTTGTAGAGATTGAAGTACCACAAAATCCAGCCGAATTGAGTCTAGTTCCTATGCCAAGACTTCAGCGTAACTTCTATTTCAACCTCGTCTCAATCCTTTCCCCCTCTACGTTTCTCCTTCGGAGTCACAACACTTGATCCAACTCTTCCATACTTGTGACTATCGTCTCGCCTTGCCTTCTCAGTGCACCTACCAACCTCTACGCCTCCGCTATTTGTTCACTTGATTTATGTGATCAATCCAACATGGCAAACCTTGCAACCAGATGGTCGAACTCTCCTCCGCTCGATTCAATGCCCGAAACCTTTACGAAGTTTCCTGATCTCCCACCCGAGATTCAACGTGAAATATGGACATATCTTCTCCCTGGTCCGCGAGTTATACACATAATGGGGTCACCCAGGGCAAAGGGGCAGTGCTTTGTAGATCCTATAGAGATCCCCTTGCTACTTCGCATTTGCCAAGAATCTCGAGCCCTTGCCTGCAAACGGTACCGATTATCCTTCGAGGCTCATCTTCGCCGTCCAGTTTATTTCGACTTTTCCTCGGATATCTTGCTCATGCAGAATGAAAAGGTCCTGAGCATGTTCTTCGAAAGAAGCAATGGATCCATCACCAGCGAAGTGACGATGGTCAAGGTCCTTGCTGTCGGCTTGCCATTTGCGGAAACAGCAGCTTCACTGCATGTTATTAGTCGCCTTCTTTTCGTGATGGCTATACACACTGGGGTGATCAATGCAGCGACACGTTTTGGCAATCTGCAAGAAATCCTCTTGCTGACCACTGAGCCGCGACGGTCGGATTTCGAGAATGCTCTTCTCTCGGATGAGTATTTGACAAAAATGAGAATGTCCTACTCGGGACTCCAGGATCCATATGCTCTGAAGCGGCGAGAGTTCCTCAAGGATGAAGATGGGAGCATTCCTATCACTACACTCATGACAGCTGTAGACTTTTGGAATCGGTTTCCTTGACATTGAAGCATAGCCAGAATATTTCTGAGCACGTTATTGGACCTATGACAAGGAGTTGATCGACATTGCTCTTAACTATTCCTGAAGTGCAGGTTGTTTTCAGCGGTACCTGATATATGCAAGGGCTCAGAGAGAACAAGCTTTGACGTCTAGCTGTTTAACATCCTACTGTGCAGTTCTACTAAGACTACAATAACAATCGACTAGAGTGACCCCAGGATTGCCTACCTGTTAATTGCTTTGCATGTTTATGCGCTTTACAGGGGTTTTCTTGTCAAAGCCCATATTTCCTGTCCATTTTGTGAACACTGAATACTTGCATCAATATGCTTTGTGTTACTATTCATATTCAGGTGCCCATCTTACAAGTATTATCTCCTCAGTTTAGGTCTTCATTGACTAGAATGCAGGTTTGTACTTCTTAAACATCATGGCATCCCATGTCTACGCAGAAGCAAGAGAGGGCAGCAAATCGTTAGCGTCGGTATGCAAAGTATGCGCCCCGAGCCTGTTATCAGCCACAACCAAAAACAAGTTGCTCGATCTACCATGTCACTCTTTGGACAATACCGGATCATCCTAACCAAATTCTTCCACAGTCCGTCTGCTAAACTTTAACCACCCCTTCCAACAGACCTCCCGGCGTGCTAGACAACCCAGAGGATTTGCCGACCCCAGTAGCTTTCCATGGTTTGCCGAAGCTCCCTTCAGAGCTTCGGATTCGGATTTGAAAGCTTGCAGTCGTTCCTCAAGTCGTGGATTGAAATTTCACTGCTGCAGAAGGGCAGTGTGCCGAACCCCCATTTCCTGGAAGCGTATTCCTCTCTGTAGAACCTCTCTGTAGAAGTTTCTCTGCTAACAATCTTTAAGCACAACTATGTATGTCAGGAAAGCTCTCATCCCCGAAGATATCGACATTGGGGCTTGTTATTCTTGAATGCAGGCAGACAACAAACGTGGCACAGGCAATGCATAAGAAACTAAGGATGGCCTGGAGCATAGCGGTTGAACGTTTGTCAGGAACTTGGGAGGGTTGGTGTTTAGCCTGCGGCTAGAAGCACAGCCTAACTGTATGTATAAACCAGTGCAACAGAAAGTCTCTTTTCTATCCCCAAGTGTTGAGCGTGACTGTTCAGCACACTCATGTTCACTCTCTGGACAACCTTTTAGATCCCCGTTCAATGTGCCAGGTGATTCAGTCCACGTTGTGGACAGCGCACAAATATACTCGCGGAATCTTTTCCTGAAACGGCTTCCATCACAATCTCTCTTATCGACCCCAACGCCTGGTTTCCACTTATTTCAATCTGAAGCCGAGGATACCAAAGATCACAAGTCTCAAGGCTCAAATGGACAATAAACCATCTCAATTCCTCCTGTCCTCTCAACTGCCAGCGGAATGTCACTGCGTGTATGGGGGCTTGCAGTTGTTCCAGTTCAATTACACTTCACATCGAGGCTCGGCACAGCCTCCCTCATTGAAGATTACATCATCCGCCATCCCCATGCTTTCTACCTGCAGAGATTCTCGCGCCGTTGCTTTGAGTACGTACAGGACCGGCCATCGTATCATGTCCCAGAACAGGAACACCACCCCTCGACCTTCTTTGCCGGATATACTTCAACCCCACTATACCCCACACAACAAAACTTTCTCTTCGCAAACTTAGAATCGTTGATTCACATGGCTAATGAATTCGAGATAGTGCCTAGCCCTACAGTCCGCCCCCAGCCTTAGCTTCCCGATAGAAGCGCTACAACCATTTGCTCCGTCGCCATCAACGAACTATTCGACCGGCCAGTATTGGTAACCCCATATTCAACAAGTTTCCCGAGTTTCAGCAGAAGGACACATCAACGGTTGAATGGCGCGTGTCCAATGAGTTGTGCCACAGGATTCGGGATATCGAGTCACTTGAGGAGCTGATTCTCGTTGATCCACGTATAAATCACTGTCGGAAAGCCCCAAAGACTTTCCCCGGTATATCGAGCACTAATCAAATCCCTATGCTGCCTTGGGTCCGGCAACAACTCCGCACTCAGATAGGGAGCACTACGCTGAACAGTAGGTCAAGGATTTCCTTTTCCTTTTCACCAAAGGGCAGAAACACCGGGGAATTCTCCTGCACGACTCGCACACGCAGCCGAAGGCTCTCTTTGGCGACAATATTGTTCCCTTGCAGCGAGAAATACAGATATTGGTGGGAAGGGAATTGGAAATGGTGGGAGAATCTGGTGGTTACTTGTCTCACCCGAAGACGAGCTTCACGCTCGATTTGCTTGAGAAAGGAATCTGAGCTTTGAGATTATTGAATGCAACGATCTTGGATTCTATGTACTAGCTAATAGCCTCCAACCAGTTTGTCTTCTAGTCAATACCATTGCCGTTCTTTGCCGCGAGATATCAACAGCCTTCAATACGTTCATTTCTGTTTAGGAGAAGCGAGCTTGAAACTCTTCCCCTGTCATCCGCGTGATGCATGGATCTTGCCACCACTTTGACCTAGCCTGTACAGCAGGAGTTGTTGATCTCCCCAGTACAGACTCAGGAGCCTGCCACTTCAAAGCATGCTCGAACGTCTCAACAAACATCCTGATACTATCCTCTTGAGTCGCTGGCACCCATTCCCTGCTGATCTCAGGCCTGTCAATCAAATATGGTCTATCGTATACCATCCATTCACCTGCACGTTTGACCTTGAAACCGATGAGGATCAGTTCTTCGAGATTCGGGAACTGGTAGAAGAGAGAAGGGATATAAGCGCCCCAGCTCCAGTCCAGGATCTCCCAGATCTTTGTATGCCAACGTCTATCCGAAGGTGTTCTGGCGTAATAGGTGATGTCTTTGATGTCAAGTTCCCGGATCTCGATGTGTTCAAGCGTGATAGATTTGACGGCCGAGGATCGCATGGGCCTGAGTTCGTCGCTGCTAAAAAGCTCGTAATGCCTTGTGAAGTGCTCGAAATGTCTCCAATCCGAGAATGAAATGGTGTCTGTCTCAAGGTTAAAGTCGAAAGAGAACTGCGTTCGCAACCCCGCTACGACATTGCCGAATACGTCCCCTTTTTTGCTGAGGTGATACTCCTGTCCGCAATGCGCCAGCATGACTTGTCGAGAGGTACGGCAAGCTAGAATTAGAGGATGAGCTCTGACCTCAGGAATGAGCGCACTGAGTCTCAGAGTGCTATATCTACATCCGCCGAAGTTGCTTTCTTCGTAGTTCTTCAACTGGAGACGGATGACTCGTGGAGGGACCGCGAGTCTCCAGATCTCACGTTGGAGCTCTACTGGTAGCTTGGGGAAGCTGTGCAATTCTTGAACATCTGCAGGTTCTGGTTGGCTCCTTGGCTTGTGTTGTTTGTCACTTGTCGTGGTAGAGACCGAGTCCATGGTGACTTTATCGTAAAGTTGGTAGATTGTTGATGCTTCCGAAGGATCCCGAAGACTAGCTCAGGAAGCCGCCGTGCTCTTTTAAGCCCTCCCACTCAAATGCAAACTCTGGTTAACTCAGACTTGGCGTTTGTGAATCACTGCTTTACTTGAAAAAAGGTATTTTCTGGGAGTCATCTAATGCTGACAGTGGTGGGCTAGCTCTCCTGAATCACCAGTAACAGAAATAGTCCACTCCATATCCTTCACGGAACAACACTGCAATATTCAGATTATCTTGCCAATAAAAGCACTATATTATTGAATCTACTTTTAAATCGCTCTACTGGTGATTTGAAATATTCCCCCTTGGTCTCCCTCGTGGCATCGTGCTGTTGATAACATGTGGCTAGTTACTAGAGCTCCCTGTCGCGCCTTTGTCTTCCCACTCTAACCGTAGGTGCTGCTTCATTAAATTAGAATATGCGGGAAGTAAAAGTGAAAAGAAAGGAATTGAAGGATAGTAAAAGAATGAGAGTTGGTCACAGAGCTGGGAAGGCGTGAGACAAAAGGGGGCGGCGATGGGAACGGCTCAGCTTGCGGGTAAGCGAATTTGCTTTGTGACTGCAGTGAGAATTTACTACACTACTCCTTCCCATGTTTCCCATTCTCTAGCGTTCCTTTTAATGGCACTTGGAGAGTGGAGATAAAAGAAAAGAGGACGTCATCGTTCCTCCCTAGCTCGAGGTGAGGAGGTGACGGTATCGTCTCGCATTGTTTGATAAATAGAAGCGGGGTATTTAAGATAAATTGAGTTACTTACCCCACACTTATTCTATTGCACATCGTGCCATAAATCAGACCACATGAAACAACTATTTTGAATCAACAGCAAGGGTCCCAACTTCTTGCTTTGTTTTCACCAAGCAGCCACACCAAACAAACAAATACCAGCAGCTCATCACACATCAAGATGGGCCAAAGTTTCAGCCTCTTTTCATCTGAAACTTTCACGGAAGACCCAATGAGCTTCCTTGGCTTCGAAATGAGTCAAACTGCAGCTCCAGCCCCCAGTCTCAATGCAGCAGCCATACCATCCTCGACTCTCGAATCAAGATCTCCGATCACGTTCATCTGTTTCCCGAAACTTCCGCCAGAACTGCAGAGAAAGATTTGGAAGCTCGCGGTGCAGCCGAAAATCATCACCCTCGACGTCGGAGACGTCTACCAACAAGGCCCCAATGTTCGTCCAAAGACCGACCTTTCGCCTCATCCTATTCTCAGCGTCTGTAGCATCTCTCGAGAGGTCGCTTTGGGAATATACGGAGGAAAGCCCTATAGTTTCGTAACTGGCTGCTCCTGCGGTGATGAAGAGAACCACGAGACATGGTTCCGCCATTTTGATCTCTACATCAACCCTGCGGCGGACACCTTCTACTTCTCTGAACACAGGCATCTCGACATATTCGCCCGATTCTGGCAAATCAGACGTGGAGATAGTCTCGAACGACACGTTGTCGTGCGCTCGCTCGTTGTCGACAATGTGAAGGCAAAGGCTTTGGATACTTACGACCTTGCTCGTTGGCAAAATGCAGATATGTTGTGGATCAACAGAGACATTCACATCCTCGGAACAATGGCAATGTTGACAGCACCCTTCGTAGAACTAGAAGAGTTTATCCTCGTTGGTTTTGAGGTTGTGGATACTGCTGCTGCTCAACAAATGAGAGTCGCCATGGGAACTACACGCATTTCTGAGGAGGAGAACATTGACGTTTTTGTGGAGTGTCTCCAATGGAAGTTGCAGATCTATCCGATGGAAGTTGAGTGTGAAGTTGCCCAAGGTCCGCGAGGTTGCACATGGTCGAAGTGGTGGGAGGACCCAAAACTTACACTCATGACGAAGGAAGAATTCAAGGCCCAGAGCCGTTGAAGGGGAACTTCGTATGAAAGTATTGGTGTTTTTTGGGAAAGCCTGATTCTGGAGCATAACATGTAACCTGTGGGAGTGGTGGAAGCATCCAAGGATCACTTTTATGACTGGGCAGGGTTTCAGACCAGTTTTCTGTTGAGCAGAACAAGGTATGGCAGCTCTGGTGCCTACAAACTCATATGGTGCGTGGAAATAAAATAACGGGTGAAGTGGAAGCACCCACAGGTTACTCTCACAATGGAGGACAAATATCAGGCGAGGTTCTGTTGATCAGAATTGGATGATTCTTCACGGATTGGATAACACCAAAACAACATGCAAAATCATAAAATCTACCTTTGAATCCTTTGAATGTTACATTATACACAAGGAGTTGGAAAACTTCTCTGTAAGGTGGAAGCACCTCCAAGAAAATTTGTTTGTGCCTGATAAATTAAGGCACTTCTCCCCCCTTTCTTTGGATCCAGAAAGGGAAATAAACGTAAAAGCGGCGATAATGCGATATCGGCAGAGTCTCGACACCAAGCAGTGCCAATTTCTTCTCCGCACAAATAAATCCTTCAAATTCGATCTTTCCCAACACATCAACCTTCAAAAGAGAGATTGCTGCTCCACATCACGTCAATTCAAGTGTAGACACAGCTCCTTTCGCACCTTTGAGTATCAACTAAGAGTTCTTCCCCAGGTACCGCAATGGGATCTTGTTTCTCAAAAACCTCCGTCATGGACGATGGCAACAACGAACCCGCGCGTCCTCAAAGTGTCAGCCGTCCAAGCACTGGACTTGGCTGGGTCAGACCGAACAGTACAAGCACAAGCGAGTACACCTTGGTTGGGACACAATCTCAAGGCCAGAGCAATGACTTGGAGCCCTCCGGAATGAGGCCAAACACGCCCAATTCTGAGGAAACTTGTATCGGTAATCTTGCCACTCACACCGCTCCCACCAATCAACCTTCTCGACCTCGTCCGGTTCAAGCCGTTCAAACGAAATCCGGTACACGCTCGTCAATCTACGGACCGTTCAACCCACCACCCAACTCCAACACTCGATTCCTTCGTTCTTGCTGTCCTGGTGCTCCCACACCTGTTCCAGACACTTGCTCTACGGCTGGTGCAACCTCACTCTACTCAGACGATGATCCTATTACGTTTTGAGGCGGTCAAAGAAAGGGAGGGTGAAATGAAGGGGTATGGAAGAATGACGGTGGTATGAACGAAACAAATATGGGATAGCGGATGGATCATGGATGGATCATGGCGGTCAAAAGGACTAAATGTATCTCATCAGACAGGAAGAAACGTGAAAAGCTTCCCTTCCCCATCCCTGCTTAAAGCAAAAGCAAAAAAGCCAAGGTGGACTGAGATACTGAGAGAAAAGGTTAAGATCCATGACTCCGTGAAACTTTTGATTTCTCTACCAATCATTCCTAATTCAAGTGACATAAACATCATCAAACATCAAGACTCCCTCCACCAACCTCATGAAAGCAGTTGGAGCAACTAAAACCTCAGATCCCAACCAATCTTCGGTCCTAGGATGGGCAACTCGTCAGCCACACTCTGGACATCCTTATCCCCACGTCCACTCAAACAAATCACAACATCCTGCCCCTTCTCCATCGTCTTCGCCAACTCCAAGGCACCATACACCGCATGCGCAGTCTCTAACGCAGGGATAATGCCTTCAAGCTGACTGATAAGCCTGAAGCCGATGAATGCTTCAGCATCGGTAGCAGCAATGAACTTTGCGCGCTCATTGTCTTTCCAGGAGGAGAGTTCGGGACCGACGCCAGGGTAGTCGAGCCCAGCGGATACGGAGTGTGTGTCTTGGATTTGGCCGTGCTTGTCTTGGAGGACGTAGGTGCGGACACCATGCAACACACCTTTGGTGCCGCCAGAAAGGGTAGCGCTGTGGCGCTGAGTATCAATGCCATCACCGCCGGCTTCAACGCCGAGGAGCTTAACGGAGGGGTCTTTGGAGAAGGGGTAAAACATGCCGACTGCGTTGCTACCGCCTCCTACGCAAGCTACGACCGCATCGGGGAGTTTTCCGCGCTTCTCGAGCATCTGGGCACGGGTCTCGTTACCGATGACAGATTGGAAAGTTCGGACAATTGTTGGGAAGGGGTGAGGGCCGATGGCTGAGCCGATGATGTAGTGTGTTGTGTCGAGCTTGACAACCCAGGCACGCAAGGCTTCGTTAACAGCGTCACGGAGGGTGCGGGAACCAGCATCTACGGCGATGACTTGGGCGCCGAGGAGTTTGATGCGGAAGACGTTGAGGGCTTGACGTCTTACATCTTCCTGGAAGGCTGTTAGTATTGAGAGATAGAAGATGGAATTCATGACTCACAGCTCCCATGTAGATTGTGCACTTCATGCCGAACTTGGCGCAGACAGTTGCGGTTGCTACACCGTGTTGTCCAGCTCCTGTCTCAGCAATAATCTCAGTCTTTCCCAATCTTCGTGCAAGCAGAATTTGGCCCAGAGCATTGTTGATCTTGTGACTTCCAGTATGGTTCAGATCTTCTCTCTTCAACCAGATGTTAGCTCCCCCAGCATGCTCGGTCAACCGCTCAGCAAGATGCAGTTGGCCGGGTCGTCCCATCCAGGGGTAATATGTTCTATACTCCTCCCAGAAGGCAGGATCATCCTTGATTTTGTTAAAGCCTTCCTCGAGCTCCGATAAACAGTCCATGAGTGACTCAGGGACATATTGACCACCGAATTCTCCAAAACGGGCTGGGACAGTTGTTGGGTCAACTGGACCGTCTGCGTTGAGAGCTTCAATCTGGTCGGCCAGGCCAGGTTCTGATCCGTGGTCACGAATGATTCCGTCCACATGAACATTCTTTCCACCTGGCTCAGCAGCCTCATGCATACTCTCAACAATGCCAACCTCTCCTGTGAGGCCCCCTTTGGGAACACCTCTTCGGCCACCAACCTTTGCACAGTATTCCTCAACAGCTTTGGCTCCCTGACCAGGAGCTGCCTCGGCCAAAGTGGTGATAATTTGACTTCCAATAACTACACCATCAGCAATTTTGGAAACACTTAAGAAATGCTCTCTTGTGCTAACTCCAAAGCCAACAGCAGCTGGTTTATCACCCGAGTATTCTTTGACTCGCTTCAGAAGGTCAGGGAGTCCGGTGTTCAGTGTTCCAGTTGCACCAGTGACACCCATTCTCGAGACGACGTATATGAAGGAGTCGGCAAGCTTGCAGAGAAGCTTCCTTCGCGATTCGGAAGAAGAAGGGGCAATTAGGGGAACATATGAGAGGCTATGCAATACTCAATTAGCAATTGACCATTGGACCAGATATTTTGGCATGACTCACCCCCCCTTGGTACAGAAATTCCGGAATGTCACTGCTTCCTCAGGAGGTAGATCAACGACAATGAAGCCATTGATACCCGCCTCTTTGCAGTCCCTCAAAAGCCTCTCTTCTCCATAGCTGAGAATCGGGTTATAGTACCCCATGAACAGGACTGGAACTTTCAATCCTTTCTTTCGTGCCTCTCGTATCATTTCGAGCGTGGATGAGACCGTGACTCCATTTTTGAGGGCTTGCTGTGTAAATTGTAAGCAACTAAACATGTGACCAATTGAAAAATATGGAACAAACAGTATTTGACTTCTGAATCGTAGGGCCGTCTGCAATTGGGTCCGTAAATGGGAGACCGAGCTCAATGACATCTACAAACAGTCAGATATGCTTTAGCAGGTATCAATTGGCTTTCATGCCTGAGCCACCAGCTTCCATGCCCAGCAGAATGTCCACAGTCTCCTCAGGTGTCGGATATCCAGCCGTGAAGTAAGTCACAAGAGCTGGCTGCAAACCGTCAGCTTCGTTCTGGCGGTGTCATTTGCCATTGAGTTCTCAAAGACTTACTCTTCCCTCCTTTTTGCATTGCGCAAAGGTGTTCTTTAGTTCCTCCATGATTGGAAGTTGTTTCAAGGTGGGATTTGGGATTGATTGAAAGAAGAAGGGAGAGTGGGAACTTGTGTAGGCAGTTGAGTGAGTCAATGATATTTTTGATGTGTACCCGTCGCCCCTCCAGCCAAATCGGGCAACGCCGCCCGGCAGAACCAGCATCCCTGCTGCATTTTCGCCCGACGTCGCTGCTCGCCACTTCCGACCTTCACTATCCATCTTAACAGCCACGACAGCCTCACAATCTCTCACTACCGCAGAGTTTCACAAAAGCCTCATTTAGCGCCTTATAAATGATGTCGCGACTTCTACCGCCAAAGTTCCTCCTTCCATCTCGCAGATTCTTTGCGCATTCTGCGAAAAGAACAACATTCTCAACAGGCCCCGCACCACCTCGTCTCCCTCCAAAGGAACAAGAAGAATTTGAGCGTCTGCAACGAGCTTCAACCGGTGCATTTAGCACACCAAAACCAATCGTCACACCCAATCCCGCTTTAGAGTCTACACCGTCCTCATCATCTCGACCTCGGCCTCAAATCAATCAATCCCCAGCATCATCATCGAACATAGAGAAGGCGGATATCGAAGTGGAAGCAGTCAATGCGAGAGTAGCAGCTACTGGCAAAGGAGAGGAATTACATCCTGATATCAGAAGAGGAGCGAAGCCTGAATTTGAAGGGGACAGGAATCCGAAGACGGGTGAGATCGGAGGCCCGAAGAATGAGCCGTTAAGATGGGGAAGCACGGGGGAGAGAGGAGATTGGAGTTATAATGGGCGGGTCACAGATTTCTGATAGGAGGATGAGGGGATGAGTGTATTTTTATGGGAATGACGTGTATGCTTGCATAGAACTGTGCTGTTTCGTTGTCCACTATGCCTGGGAATGAATCGGATCGGCGTTAATGGGAACCATAGCTTCTGCCAAATAGCTCTACGAGGCTTAGGGGATACAGCGGGAGAAGTACGAGACAACTGTATAATATTGCGGAATAACAAGTGGCTTACAAAAGACCTGTAAAGAGAGACCCTTCTCGTCAACATCGCCAACACACATTTCTTTCCATCAACTCTCTTCTGCGGAACATCGCTGTGCAATATCGGAAATGCCATCCATCAATCGTGAAACTGAGTCTTCTCCTTCTCAAGCACATCTTTCCCTTCTTCCATGCTAGGCTCAAATCCACGGTTCTGCACCATGTTTTTATTGCTTTGGAATCGATGATACCACACACTTCCGACCAGAGCAAAATTGGTGCCTACAAACAGATAACGGAACACGAGGTCCGGTAGGTCGACAGCGAACATGGCTCCAGTGAACGTAGAGGCTAGAATGCCGATGAGGAGGAAGAATTTTGTGAGAGGTTTGGCGCGTATCATTGTGTAGAGAATGGCCGTGAATGCTGTGATGAGAAAGCAGCCCAGGAGAAGGGTGTGTGGGGGGATTGATCGAGGGAGTGGCGACTGGGGGGGACTAAAAAGCTGCGTTGAGGTGTTAGTTTGGATTTTATTTTCAAAAGGAGAACTTACACCTCTGAGCCCCTCTAATTCGCGACGCGGTGCATTCAGAAAAGAGGCACAGTCGTTCATCCCTCCGTACGAGTGGTTGGCACTTCCCACAGAAGTCGCTGTTACAGGTGAGGCGTAGAGAAGTAAGCTCACTAGCCCGTGTTTGCAAAAGTCCATCCTACCAAAACGAAATCTCTTCTTGGTAGCAGACCGGAACTGCGACTGGCGAAAGAGGGAGCGAATGACGTTGAAGTTATTCGTGGCTACTCGAGCGAGGCCATCGAATATTGGTGAGAAAGACAACCCGAAGAACTGATAAAGGACGTCGAGATTGACAAGATCTGCCGAGTCTATTCCTATTTCCCTTTCCCACTGCGTTGGAAGTCCCATCTCGTCACATCGCGTTGCGGGCCCGTCGCCTGACATAACGCTGCCTGGTACAGCTCCCGTCCAGTTCGAATTTCTCCGCGAAGCATTTGATGGGGCCCAAAAAGGAAGGTCTTCATGGTATGGATTACTATCTGCCTGTCGATGTCTCTGCCAACTGTCTCCTATGTATCGCATCAGGGTCGATTTTCCAGATCCTGACTTCCCTGAGAGGCAGGATTGAGAGAACTGATCCCGTGGCCGAACAACGTCCTCCGATTTCTGGGATATCCATTCGAATGTCTTTGCATGGGCCTCTTGTACTGTTTCGTATCGGATATCCGCGGCTGGCTTGGAACAACGATGTTGCTCTAGCATCAACTCGTTCGTCGTCCTCAAATCCTCAAGCAACTCTCTTGCTCCGAGGTGCCTTCCCATACTTCCAGTTTCCAGTATCACTGGTTTTCTGCTTTCTGTTTGGTTCGCATTTCTTGAGTATTCGTACAAGTGAGGTGTGGTTCGCGATTTCGGAGTGAGGTGTTGCAGAGGTCTGTTTGGATCATCATCAGCATCTGATATTTGGGACGCGATTCTTCCTTGACGCACATTATGTCTAGTTCCTGCAGGAATCGGTAGATATTATCCGTTTGAGAAACTTGTCTTCCTCGTTCCGTGTAATCTTGCTGGTCAATACAAAGGGAGTCGATCCAAGGGTTGGCTTCGTCCGCAATTGTTAACACCCGGGAGACTTCTTTATGTAAGAAAGGATGTTTGAGTCCAACGTCCTCTCTCTCCTCACAGATCCATACAAACAAGTCTGACATCGTATTAGAATTGTTGGGGTAAAACCTTGCCGTATCGCAGGCCGGGAGGGGTTCCATCCTGATCCTGAACACGAAAGTGCATGCAGACTATTGTGATGAGTCTGCTCTAGACAATCGTTATTTAAGGTTTACCGTGATGGTGTCAAAAAGAGAGGTGCCAATGTTCAACTACGAGTCCGCTCTTTCGGAGCCTCGAAACCAGAAGGTGCGCAAAGCTGGGCGTCTTGCTCCACAAGGCTGGATCCCGTCACACAAACGGGGCGGTGTAAGCCACGAGCAACAACTCAGCGTATGATATCCAATTCCTTTAAGACACATACGTGGCACGCCCGAGTACACCGCTCTTTTCACACAAACCGGACAAACATGTAGATTTCGAGCCGTGATGCTGAGGGCTCGAGCTTGCTCGGATGGGCAACTGTGCCACAGCCTCAGCAGGAGGGAGACACTGGCACACTTATTCTTGCACACATTTGCTCCTGGATAGACAAGCTCAACATCTCGAACGGATTCAATTCACATTCTCGAGCCATGTTGGCACTTCGTTTTCTAGAGAGGAGACGACTGCGTCTAGAGGAAGGAAACTGGGGCTACAGCCTCGAGATTAACCCGAGCCCAAGGCAAGCCGACGACACTGCTTCAGCCGACACAACTCAGGCGATTTACGGGAGGTCTCGACCTGCTGAGCGAGCCAGGATCTCCGAAGATACGATTTCCCCAAACACAAGTAAGTTAATATGGACTTCCAGACCTTCTTGGGTCCATCCAAACTACTGGGAGCTGCTTTTCGCAGTTCCAGATGTGTCTAACCGCAGCCACAAGGTGGACAACAAATCAATCTCATCAAGCTAATGTTCTTGGTAATAGTAACCTCACTTCATTCCCAGAGCGTCTCAAGACACCCCTCCGAAATGGATGACTCCCGCGCAGCACTACTAGCGGCAGCAGACACCCCTCTTTTTCAAGGTATCAGCTCCCGTTTTGCATTTTTGCAGTCCAGGCTTCAGAAGCAGGCTCCTTCTACGGAGCGAGGGGCTGGAGTGGAGACCTCAGATGCAGAGAATTCGCAACACTCGAGGCGGAGAGCTACCAAGCGGCGACTCGTTACACGCCTTGCGGGTGTGATCTTGCAATATGGTCAGTATACCATGGGCTATGACGCTTTCTCTGAAGTGAAGATGTGCTGAAAAGACGTGTTAGGGGTGTTTATCGGGTCTCAAGAACTGATACAAAGGTACGACCCCAGTCACTCTCTTCGAAATCCGACATTGGGCGAATTCCTGCTGGAGGGCCCTCCCATCCGAGGCAATTTCGATCATGACTTATGGATACCCTATACGCATGCTGTAAAAGAGCTCCTTCTGGATCCAGGGAGCAGAGACTGGCTAGATGAAGATCTGGAGACTTTCTTGGATAGGGTGGAGTTGATGGGAAGTGTGGAACTGGACGAGGCTTTTCGGGTAGCAGTGGAACACAGATATACCGAACGCAACGACCGCAACAATTACAACGAACAGCAAGATGACGAAGAAGCACAGATTGAGGAGGATCCCGACGAACAAGAGCGTAATGATAATGACGACCCTGACAACAACCCCAGACAGTCTACAAATCCTTGGCATCACATCCGACCATTCATATTCGTTAAACTCCTGCCAGCGCTTGGCACTGCTGTGTGCATCTTCCACATAACGGCAATGTTAGGATATGTGCTGCTAATGAACGACCCTGCTCCCCCAAATCCGTCATTTATCGCAGGGCATGTGCCATCATCTTCCTCCCCACTAACGACAAGACTGACGCTTCACTAGAACACTGCTCACGTGGTTCCTGACAGCCGGGATGATGATTGGCTATGGGATTGTCAATGCCGGCAGTGTAAAGGAGTGAGTCCTTCGTTCCAGCCACTGAAGGGATGACTGACGATTCTTCCAGCTATGCACGCCACTTGGTAATACTTGCCATCTGCACGTGCTTTATCGTTGCAGTCGTGTTCCATTTCGCCGGCGCTTCAAATTTCGCGTCGAGTTTCCTGGTGGGCATCACGGTGGCGATACTGCTGATACAGATCTGGTAAGGTGACTTCTTGTTTCAGGCGGGTGGAGTTTTTGGCGACCCGCCAGATGGTTCGAATTATTGTTGGCGGTTTGTCTGAACCACTCGTACGCACGTACGCTGTGTTAGTGTTGTATATAAACCGCATTAGGCACACAGAAGAGTGGATTCACATTTTTGCAACAGTTAGCTATTCTCTTAGAGATTTCGCAAAGTTGAGACGAATATATACCCTTCTCTATACCAAACAGAAACCCCCCCCCCCCCACCGTTTTACCCGCAAAGCGTGTGATTTCTCATTTGGGTCGTGATGTTCAACTACAACCAGTACTCTACTTACCGTTCTGGCGTAAAGGGATATTGTAACATTAGAAACGTTACAAACATCTCCAAATATTCAACTAACAATAAAAGTTGTTCCATAGCAAAACCAAACTCTCAGCATGATAGTCGGTTCATCCTTCTTTATTCGCTTTGCTTATAGTCGGGAAATCAAGTGTCCCCGGAAAGCAAGCGTCCCTAACCTAATAATGTAAGGGAAATTTTTTTCTTTTTTTTTTCGCAAAGAATGTAAGATTTAGAGGTAAGAGTAGCTCCAGCTTTCTATTAATCTATCTTCTAATAAATTCTCTTATACACTATTTTATAGAGATAGGTAGTTTCAATAATAATGCACGTAAAGATCGCAGAGTAGGGAGTGAATTTCTCGTAAAAGAGTTAAGAAAAGCTAGCTAGAAAAGAACTCAAGTGAAGCGTGAGAACTCCAGGAATATGGTACACAGATCCTGACAAGCGAACCGATCGCACTATACAAAATCCGGAGATCGCACTGCAATGGTGCTGCAACAAATAAGTTTTTAATAAAAATGTTAACTCGTTACGTGGCTTTAATCCTAGATTAAGGGCTAATATATAATACTTTTTTTGTTGTATTTGTGTGCGAAAAATCAAAACACTTGTTTTTGGTGTGGTTTCTCATACAAAATTGACTAGGGACACTTGCTTTCCCCGACTGTAAGCAAAGCGAACAAAGAAGGACAAACCAGCTATTAATACAAACAACCAGCTAAAATCAAAGCAAAGAGAAGATACAAGGTCCATCTCCCGAACTACAGGTAGTATCAGACATCAATCAAATAAAGAGAAATTTCATCGCGCTTGCGAAACCAAGGTCTCACGCACACACTCTCTGAATTCCGAGATTTCATTCAAAAACACCTATGCCAGGAAATGAGGAAGGACAAGTGATGTTTTCCTTCATAACAGCGCTACAGAACACCACTCAGCTCGCTTCGACATGCAGCTATACTAAACTCATATATACAAAGGCTATACCCAAGAAGCATACACCTGTCTCATCTCCTCTTTTGATTTTGAGGACTCTTTTCATACACTACATCGTAGCATCCATATCTGTATCCTCCTCACTTCCACGCTCCCTCTCCCTATTTTCCTCTTCTCGCGTGAGCTCTCCGCTCTGAGCAGGAGGTTCTGACTGCGGATGTACAGGCGAAATAGGCGATGGTGTTGGCGCTTGGATTTCTGCCCGCGTCGGGGTAACAGGTCGGCCTATGGCTTCGGACGAATTTGCGTTCGCGATCATGAGTTCTGTCACTCTTGAGATTCGCCTGGACTGTTCTTGCTGTACATCCCGCTCCTGGGTTTCTTCTGGTTCTTGTAGTTCAAGTTCTTGTGCTGCTTCGACGATTTCCACAGCCCCGGATGGTACGGGTAGAGCTGACGGTGGAGAGCCATTTGGCTCTTCCGCAGCAGAGATTGCCTCAGAGCCAGACGGTCCCTTTTTGTGAACACCATTCGGCTTCTTCCACCAGCTCCCCATACCAATGCCTCTGATCTCACCCCTCCTTTCCTCTGGCCTGACTCCACCCCTTTCAAAGCTCTCCTCGAATTGTGGTTTCCCAGATCCATTACCATTGAGCACCAACTCCTCCAGCGTCTTCGCAGCTTCCAAGTCGGCCACTCGCTGCTCCTGCGCGAATAGCTCTCTCCTATCATGCACACTCCTTCCCTCAACCCCATTGACGCCATCAACCCATTGAATACTTTGTATCATGAAGCTCAACCCATCATGCATGCTGTGATACCCATCATATTTTCCGCCCCACTCCCTGCTTCTGATGCCGAATCTCGTAACACTGCTATACTTATCCAACAATGGCAGTATCAAAATGTTGACATTCAAATCTCGATTCTTGGGAACATCAGCAGGACCAGAAGTAGGCGGCTTCGTCCAAATTTCGTCCGGTGATCGGAAGACGTGAATGGTTCCTTCGTCAGTAACTTCAAGGGCAAGAAGGTCTTCATCAACTCCTGCCGGCCATGCACCTTTGAACCAACCTTGATGGATGCAAGCGGCAATGATGTCAGAGTCATCGGTGTAGATGTCTGTTCCCCAGACGGCTCTCCTGATGGTAATCTCTTCTCTGCTTTTATGGTCGAGGTAAGCGCGCATGACTTTGACAGTAAATGTACAGTTCTCGTTTCCTTCGAATCGGGGCAGTGGCTGGGGTGTGCTGGCAAAGCCGCGGCTGGTGGAGAAATCACGCTTTGGGGCTAAAGGATCAGGTTTCAGAGCGGAGTGGTAGTATGCATGACCTAAGTGTTTGCGAGGAAGTTCTGCAACAGAATCCAGCACCGCTTGATTGCGAATCGTAACTTTCTGGAGAGGAATTATATTATTGACCTTAGTGGGAGGAGGGGTCTTCGCTGCAGGAGTGTGAGGCTGGTGTTTGACAATGTGGTGGTGATGAGTTGCACCTAGATCCCGGCCTGGTGGGGAGGGAATATTGGACCCTCTAGTACTCTTAAAGGGTGTCAGATTTGATTGTGATGGTGATGAGGTAGTGTCAACCGGTTCAGCGCGGTGGTGGTGATGGCTCAATCGAAGCGAATGTTAGCGACGTACAATGGATTAAACACTGACAACTTACTGATGATTATGAGGAAGGTGGTGGTGGTGACTATTAGTCTTGGGACGCTTTGCTCTTCCACTCGGGGTCTGCCTTCCCGTACTGCTCTCGTCATCACCTCCTTCCTCCTTCAGCTTTCTTCTCCTGCCATTATTTGATGCCGTTCGAGATATTCTCTGTCCATTCTCAAGAGGTGATTCCTGAAGGTTTTCTAAATCTTCCCTACGCAGCTGTCCCGAGTTCGAAAATGGTAATCCTTGGGGGCCTGCACTCAGTGGACTTGGAGCACCCATAGCTCCGGATCCACCAAGACCGCCAAAGATCTTGCCAAATTCGTTTGCAATTGCCGGATCCCCCCCTGGAGCATTGAACTGACTTTGTGCGCCCTGGACAGCTTGAGGAAGAGGCGAGCGATTGCCCGTCCGGTTGATTCCTTGGACACCAAGATACCGTTGTTGCTGCGTTTGCGGAGGCTCCTCACCTTTCCTTGGAGATTCGTGGGGTTGGTAGGGTCCACTTTGAGGAGGTCCCCCATACATTGGCCGTTGTTCTTGTTGTTGAGCATACCTTGGCCGCTCTTGCATGGCCGCTTCATATTGTGTAGCTGGGGTGGGCTCATGCTTTATAGGTACTGAACCGGGTTGGGGCGCTGGGCCGTATCTGGCTTCGTTGGAAGCGTATGCAGAATGTCCTCCATACTGAGGTGCTGTCGTAGCTGGGTAGTAGCCATTTGAGGCTTGCGGGGGTACCCTTTCCGGAGTTGGCTGTTCATAAGCCGGTCGGGGTGGAGGTGCAGGCTCATAGTTTTGTCTCATCCACGGCTGCTCTCGGGCTTCGGGCGGTCGATTGTAACCAGGTTGTGGGTTTCTTTGTGCCATTTGGAGGGCATACTCTCGATCTCGTTGATCTCGTTGCTCATGCTCAAGTCGTTCCCGTTCCCTGTCTCTCTCCCTTTCCAACCTTTCTCGTTCTCGTTCTCGTTCCCGCAGTTCTCTTCCCTTTTGCATCGAGATCTCTCTGTCCCGTTCCCGCTCTCTTTCCTGTCTGTCTCTATCATAGCCGTATGGATTATGCCTCTCCTCATATGCAGGTCTGCCATATGCCGTCTCTCTTGGGGGGTCCGGTCGTGAGGCGGTATCCACCCTTCTCCCAAACAAACTCTCATTGTGTATTGGCGGACGAGGATCAGATATTCGAGGTGGTGGAGGAGGGTTAAAACCGCTAGGTTGGCTGTTTGGCCGCGGTGGAATCGAAGCATTGGGGACATTCGGATTGGGTACTCGAATTGGCTCACGGCGTTCTTCAGGGGCAGCGACGCGTTGCGCATAAGCCTGCTGAGGAGTTCCAAAACGCCGTGCTTCAGGGGTCCCATAATGCCCAAGGCCAGCTGGAGAGCCTGCAGAGTTTGCTCGATGATCGCGTGTCTCGTACTGCCGTTGATGTTCAGGAGTTTGGGGCCGACGAAATGGTGCGTATTCAGGACCAGCGGTTGTCATCCGCGGCGATGCATGGGTGGTACCAAACATTGAACTTGGAGGAGCCGATGTTGCAACTGGGGAAGCGTAATGTGCTTGTGAGATGGGCGGTTCTCGCGAACCAGGAGAAGGCCCTCCAAGTATGGAAGAAATTGACATGTTACCACTTGGAGGTCGTCCTAAAGAAGGCAAGGATGGCAATTCACGACCAGACGAATAAGTACTAGGCGGCCCCACGGATGCTGGAGCAGGTCGTGGTTGTGGAGGCCCATAATGATGTGTGGCCTGGGGAGCTTGCTGTTGGGGAGAAGATGGAGGAGGCATGTTTCTATTCACAGGGGTTCCATGACCAATAGAGGATGAGCTCTGATGTCTCGAATGACTTGGTCCAGACATCGGAGGCCCTTCTTGCCCATAACTTCTCGGCGGATTATAATATGGAGGATCCGAAGGCCTCCGTTGGTGATCGGTATATGCAGGAGCAGCAGGAGGCGGATGCGATGATGAAGGGTATTGTGGTTGATTCGATGAAGGCGGGAAGGGAGTGCGTCCATAAGGAGATGTAGTATTCCGCGAGGAAAAGGGATGTTGCGGCTGTCTTGGATCCATGATGTCTTTGATTCCGCAGCGGTGTGTTGAGACGGTCTTGCGTTGTTTGGAGGAGAAAGCTCCTCTTCGAGCTGCGTGATGGCTGTGACCTCAGTTCCTAGCTATCTCCTCGTCTCATAACAAAATCTCCTCCCTCTTTCCGTCCTCGCGATCAATGTGGTCGGAGCTTTGGATGGGAAGCGCCCTGGTGTCTCGCGAAAGCCAGGATAGATCAGGACCAACACCGCACGCCAACAGGATTTATCCGGGCCCTGCTCTAGCTGGCCATGACCTTGATGTCGAGATCTCGATCGCCTCGATGGTCTTCGGGTCTGCGAGGTGTGTGGGTGTCGTTGGGCAGGTAGTGGCGTGGTGGAGGTGGTGGAGGAGGTAGAGACGGAGTGTTGAGATCAAACTTCTGCGTTGCTCTGCTCTTCTGCACGCGCTCCAGGATCTCTCGCTCACCCTGTCTTAGCAGATCGCCTTAATGACCTAAATTTGCCCCAAACCCGCTACGGGATGCAAGTGCAGGGGTTGCCGTCCATTTAGTGACACAACCTGCAAGGAGCAAGCCACTCAGCGGAATGAGCTTAAACTCTGGGGTCGCTCAACGTCACAGCAGTGCCGAGCCGGGAGAAGTGAGCAGCAGCAGCAGCAGCCCGAGGCAGATACGGGCGACGGCAAGGTAGCGACGGCGAGGTCGAAATATATGGGTCGAGGGAACTTTCGTGCGAGGGAGGACATTCAGAGCAAGAAGCACGAGACACCCTTCTCTGGCTCTGGCACACTTCACCGCCGAGGCTCGTTATCCTGATATCGGCATGTTCGCGTGACTGCACCCGAGCCACGCAACCGGGGACAATCCCACTTTCCCACCTCCCATCGACTTCTCGACACCGTCGCACATGGCATATGGCACCACGATGAATAGATCTCCGTCCTCTTCGGGTCTGTTGCCCCTCCCCGGAGCTCCAGGCTCATCATGGGCAGTCTACAAGGCCAGACTCAGAGCCATCTTCCAAGGTGCTGATGCATCGGTCTTGATCGCCTTCTGGCTGTTCGGTACGTGCTTCCCCCGATCCTCCCCGAGCTGTCACTAACTCCTGCAGGTGTTATCAACAATGTCTGCTACGTTATCATCCTCTCTGCGGCTGTCGACCTCGTCGGTCCTTCGGTTCCCAAGGGCCTTGTCCTGCTTGCAGATGTGCTGCCCTCCTTCCTCACGAAACTCGTCGCCCCCTACTTCATCCATGCCATACCATATTCCGTACGGATAATCATAATGTGCGCTCTGTCCACTGGGGGCATGTTTCTTATCGCACTTACACCTTCTGTGACAACGGACGGCGGATCCATAGGGCTGAAGCTGTTCGGTGTGGGGATTGCATCACTATCAAGTGGAATGGGAGAATTGTCAATGCTGGGCTTGACACATTACTATGGACATTTCTCTCTCGCTGCATGGGGTAGTGGAACTGGCGGGGCAGGCCTCATCGGAGCAGGACTCTATGTCTTCTTGACGGACACCTTGAAGCTCTCCATCAAAAACAGTTTGCTCACCAGCGCCTATCTCCCCTTCATCATGCCCCTAGCATTCTTCCTCATTCTCCCACAAGAACCTTTACCACGAGCACATAGTAAGAAGGGCTATTCGGATATCCCGCAGATATCCATTGAGGATGAAGATATCCGTGATCTTCCCGAAGATGTTGCAGCCGAGGCATTGCTGGCACCAGGTCCACCTTCACAAGCTGCAGAAGCTTACACGTCCCATTCTCCCCGGCCATCTTCTCCAGCCCCACGAGAGCCCATCAAGCCCACATTTGCAACCAATCTTCGCCGTGCAAGGCGATTGTTCCTCCCTTACATGCTACCCCTTCGTAAGCCTACCCCTCAAATCCACTTTCCCATTCCGACTCTCTCGCTCTCCCTCAATCCCCTCGCCCATCCTCACCGCTTATATGTAAAATCCCCTCAAATCCAAAAGCTAAGCTCTACACAGTCCTCGTCTACATCGCCGAATACACCATAAACCAAGGTATCTCGCCCACCCTCCTCTTCCCCCTAAAATCCACCCCCTTCACCGCGTACCGCCAATTCTACCCCATGTACGCCTTCCTCTACCAACTCGGCGTCTTCATCTCGCGCTCTTCCATCTCCTTCCTCATCATCCCCCAACTCTACCTGCCCTCACTCCTCCAAATCGCCAACCTCGCTCTCCTCACCCTGCACTCCCTATTCTTCTTCCTCCCCTCCGTCTACCTCATCTTCCTGATCACCTTCTGGGAAGGACTGCTCGGGGGCTTGGTGTATGTCAATACGTTTGCGAAGATCATGAAGGAGGTGCGGGAGGAGGATCGGGAGTTTAGCCTTGGGGCGACGAGTGTGAGTGATAGCGGGGGCATTTGCGTGGCGAGCTTGATAGGCATGGCTGTTGAGGGGAGGTTGTGTGAGTGGAATGTTAGGCGGGGGAGGCCTTGGTGTGGGAATTTGGGGGGTTAGATAGATGAGATGAATAGACTATTCTTTTTTAAGGGTTTGTTTGTTGTTGTTCTTGTCTGGCTTTGTGCAATCTGGAGAACACAAGTGTTGCTCTATCCGTGCAATTTTATGTCTGCAGTTGGCTGATTTATGCTTGATGGTGCACCCAATGTACCGTGAGAGCTGACACAACCCAGCAGACAGTTCTGACAATGTTCATTCAAAGTATGCCTCTCAAACGGAGTGCGACCCTAATTCAGCGATACTTCATCCACCCATTATTTTTTTATTGCTCTGGATGATGTATACCTGGCCTGGAACCTAATGACCGGGCCAGCGGGCACAATCCAGTAGAAATCTCTGCCAATATTCAAACCACTCTTTTGCTTCCCTCCTAAATCAATAAAGCCGCATCAGTTCCAGTCAAAAGTTCCGCATCTCTTTGATTAATTTAATTCATGCCTATGTTGAACCGAATATACTGAGAAGAGAAGGAACGATTAAGCTAAAGCTTTCCCGCTGTTCCCACTAAAGGGACAGCAAGTCAAATGGGACTCTATTACTTCAATTTTCCAGATCTCTAGTGTTAATTCAAGCCTGATAATCTATCTAATGGACGAAGAATGCTTGCTCAATTAGGCACAAAGCTTTGGCAATGCTCAGGTTATGCTATTAGGAGGAGAGGAAGTCAAGCAGAATGAGCTGCCAATGTTCCCGTCAAATGGAGAAGAATAAAAGTAGCGAGCCTTCCCAATTTTCTCTGTGCAGTTCGTTGATTTCTTGCTGACACAACTCCAGAGAGGGATCTTTCAATATTCCTCCAAGATAGAGGACAATACACCGTATATCTTTGCCAAGATCTTGGGAAAGGAAAGAATAATGAAAGAGAGTATCTTCCATTTCACGAGCTGAAGCATAAGAATTCTGTAGATGCAATAGTTTTAAGATTAGAACAATTAAGCAGACAGCTCATCAATGTTCCAGGAAAAGAAAGTGCAGTGTAAAGACAAAGAATTTTATTGCGCAAGAAGAGAGAGGGACAATGCAGCAGAGATCGCTCCCAATATTTTCCTGCTAAAAGTGGAAGTGGAGGGAGAACACTCAAGAGAGAAGCTCTGTTGATGCTCCCGGGAACGAAATAACATTCCATGAGTAGAAGATATGTTTTTCATTGCACTGCACAAAGCTGGAACAGTCCTATCAAAGGGCTTATTGATGCTCTTCTGGAAGCTAGAAAAATCAAGTGCAAAGCTCTATCAAGGTTATAGGGAAACAAAGCACAATTGAGAACGAATATTATTACACTAGAGTAATAAGAATCAGTGTGAAGGGAATAGCTGTGGATCTGTTAGTAAGAACTGGGACATACACAGGCTTTACGTTAGACGAAATATAGACGAGTTTTCTGACATTTTCATTCTTGTTCGTCTCGCTTCCCCCTTTTCGCGCGTTGCCGAATCAGGAAATCACGAACGGGGAACTTCATGCCGGGTCTAAGCACGATACCCAACTGTACCCGAACTAGTATGCTTTCACTGCAATAAGGTGAATATACCGGTTGCCGGGTCGTGGAAGTTTCAGGTAGTAACTTGGACAGCCTACCAGCTGTGGCAGCTTGCTTCCTCTCCTCACGGCTTTGTGTTTAAGTCAAGCCTGGTTCTTTCTGGTTTGCTAGATAGAAGAATAACTAAGCTATGAAGGCTATCACAGGGCTTTGATATCTGTTGAAAGTGTACAGTGTGCGAAAAAATTAATCAGATTAATTGATTAATTCATGAATATTCATGAATAGCGTGAATAGAATTTGATTAACGTGATACTTATGTAATTTAATTAGATTAGAATAATTAATCATGATTATTCATGAATACTTTAATTAATATACACGTGACCTCAGTACATAATAGGCTAGCCTAATTAAGTAAGGTTCTTGCTCTAGCACTGCCTTAGTAAGCTTTTCTCTCTAGGAGCAAGGTAGTACTAGAGCTAGATCCTTACCTAATTAGGTTAGCCTATCACGTGTAGAGGTCACGTGTACATTAATTAAGGTATTCATGAATATTCATGATTAGCTTAATTAATTCGTGAATAGAATATGATTAATGAGAAAATTTCATGAATAGATTAGATTAATAGCCATTAATCTAATCTAATCTATTCATTTCTCACACTGAAAGTGTATGGTATAATCTGGTATAATCTAGGAGTCAAAGCCCCGAAGATTTAATGATGCGAGTTCTACCGAACCTTTGTCAATTCCAAGAAGCCACTTTATAGGACTTATTCTTCTATCTCTCCATAATTATCTTATGCATGTTGTTACATGAATGTAAGGTATAGACATTACATTAAGCCCCCAGAATACAAGAAGAGTAATATTATAGGTCCAAGATCTACCGCTTGTGACAAACAAGTAATCCAATACGTGGCACAAAAGACACCTTCTGGATCTGGCCGACACCATGCTGGAGCCGAGCAAGTTTCCAGACCCTCGGCCAGGCGGCCTCACTCTTCAATCGTCTCCAAAGTCCCAATTCTCCTCCTCGAACTCACGCCCCTCCCTCTCCCTTCTCCACTACTTTCTACCTCGGTCTCCCCTCCTTCTAGACCGAAATCCATTCCCAACAACGCAATCTGTAAATCGCTCGCCCTGTCGGATCGCGAACTGTACTCTCTGTCCCACTCCTGGAACTCTTCGCCATAATTTATTCGATCCGTCCGCTCACGCCCCGGCTCCTGCTGCGAATGATTGGGAACTGCAGAAGTTTCTGCAGAGTATAGATCCTGGTCAGGTGGTTGGTAAGATGTATACTCTGAAGATGCAGGCAGCCTCCTGTCTTCGGCGGAATATAGATCCTCATTGATAGCGCTTTCCGGCGGGCTAGGCGGCGGTCGGTACGGTGCGTGTGGTGGAGCCGGGGACCCTTCGTTCCCGGAATGAGCGGTTGTGGCTGGGGCGGTGTCAGGAGGGAGACCGAAAGAGTCGGGGCCATCAGGTCGATAGCCTGTCTCGTCTCCCTCTTGAGTGTAGGTGGAGGAGGGAATTATGGGTTCTGAGGGGAGAGGGAGGACTTCAACGTAGCTGTTGGGGAAGATGCCGGTTTGAGAGCCTAGTCGACCGAGCCTGTGGATGTATTAGATATACAGAGGAAGGAAAGAGCAAAGAGGGGGACAGAAAGAGGGTAGTGGGAAAGGAGAGGGACATGGCTTACCACCAGTCAAAAGACTTGTCAACCTCGCTTAGAACTGTGATCACCCCTCCCTTTTCGAAGCTTAAGTCCTCGGGATCAGTGCCTGTAAACGAGAAAATGGCTCGAGCTTGGCGTGTTTCAAGATTCTCTGCTTGTTCGGCGGAGTTTTTGTACAATCTGTTCTTGTAGAACCGATCGTTTTCGTTTGCCATCCGAGCCCCTGGAGGAGGAGGACTTTGCGGTACAGAAAGTAGCGGCGGCTGTGAGTATAGGCTGAACTGCGGCGCAGGAGCCTCAAGCTCTTGTCGTTCATATTGATATGACGTCTCTTTTGAGGCGCTCGGGTATGCATATTGATAATAATCGGTCCGTGGCGTATATTGGTTGTATGTTCCGGATCCTGCAGCGAAGTCGTACGCTTGAGTTCCTGGTGGAACGTATGTTGAAGCTGATGGGTAGGACAAGGCAGCATCGAGGTTCGAAAAGTCGTAGGCACCGGGAAGAAATTGGACCGTTGATCGAGGAGGAACATAGTTCCTGTCTGCCAGTGAACGATCTGTTGATCTCCTGACGAGTCGTGATGGATCGTTGATACTAGGTCCATCGCCGAAAATCGTACTGGGAGTTGGAAAGCGGTCTTTCGCAGAGCCATCTTTCGGCCGGGAAAAGATTCGTGTGAGTTTATTCCAAGTGTTTGCCGATGACCGAGAGCCGGTAGTTGGAAGCTTTTCGAGATCATCACTCCAATGAACGTTCATTGCCTTCGGGCGAGACTCCCTCGCAGCGGCAGAGGCAAAGAATTTATGCGCAGCGTAGGCTATAAACACAGTTGTACAAAGAGCAGGGACTGCTGCAACGGGAAACCATTGCGGTGAGAGGGTGAAAGTCGTTATGCCAAATACAGACTATTCCCATCAGCAAGAAAACAGATTCTGAATGCTGGGGAAACTGACCGCTACAAAACTGAGAGGCAAGAAGATGAATGCCAGTGCGTTCAGCCTAGCAACAGCCTGACCTTGAGCCACTGTCTCGAGATTGAAAGCCTTCAACGTCAGCACGGTCCCAAATGATAATGGGGAGAAACCCTTACCAAACTTAGCAGATTGGACTGCTGCTCCAGGAGTGTGGTAGCTGTCACTTCGTAGTATTCTAGCAGTTGAAAAGCATCATCCAGACGACCTTTGAGTCCTTGGGTAGCCATGAAATCCACACCTCCAAGCATGTACTCGACCCTCTGCATTACGATTTTCAATGATGCTTTGTGGATACGTACATGCTCTCGGAGACTGATCATGATATTGTTATCCTTGTGGAGTTGGCGAGTCTGCTGCTGAATTGGCAGAACGTTCTGCCGAGCGTGAACCTCCTGTTTCAATCGAGATCAGCGTATACCATAAGATCCAGGGGTTGGCTGTGATAGACCGACCTCAGTCCTCCGTTGAAGATTCTGCTTGACAGCGCCCCAAATGCGATCCCATTTCGTAAAGAGGAAGTACAGGTCAAGATACACCCATGCTTGGTTTTTCACAAGTCTGTCCCATCGTTTGCAGTGGTCATTGGAATAATGGCTGGTAATCTTCGAGTTGATCCCGTCAGTGCGTCTACTAATGATTACAATTAAGGGTCGATTGGGATGGCCCTGAATGGCTCCTTGAGCTCTTGTCCAGACCACTGAGAATATCAGTTGATGCTGTCTGATTTAGGAAGATCTCCATACCGAGGGGTAAGCAGTGAGCTTTGGCTGTTCCCATATCAATCTCTCTCTCATTTTCGAACCTTTCTTGCGACTCCTTTCGTGTATTTATATGCTCCATGATGCAAGTGAGCTCTAAGCAGGCTTAGTTAGCATGAAAGGTACGAATCATGAAATATAGCAGGTACTGACCCCCTCCATTATAGTCAATCGATGGGAGCATACTTGCAGATTGCGGCGAGCTGAAGTGCAACAACGTCTGGACTGGAAAGTCGGGCAAAGCCTCTTGAAGAGGTTTTGCAAACCAAGGTTGCCACTCTGTAATTATCCTGCATGTTTCGTCAGGAACTGGGTTAATGAGGTCAAGAGGTTTTAACTTAGGGGTCGGCCTACAAGAACATTAGGTCTAAAGTATTTGCAGCTTGAGCTTGTACTCGATGAGCAAAGAAGCCTGCATCAATTGCCCTGAAATTCTCGCTAAAGAATTCCAACTTGCGTTCACCGTAACCAACTTGCTGCATCAACCCGAAACTGCAGGTTACCGCAGGCGTCAAAAATGGGCCACCAGTCCTTCTATCGGCAAGGATCAACCCATCGAAATCTTTGTCAGGCCCAAGAGCAATAGGAGGTCGAATAGGGAACGAATCGCCCATTGATGATTGAGCCCAACCCTCAGGGATCTGCCACCGTGTGGCAGCGGTGGGTGCCGAACCATCCTGGCGACTTTGCAGCAGGCGTTGGAGATTGATTTGGACCTGATTTTGGACTTCTTCAACGTATGTCGACGCTATTGGTTCGGGATACGGGTTAGGTAGGCCGTGAGGATGCTGTGTTTCGCTTACCATCAACCCTTCGTCGAAACTTCTCAGCATTTGGAACTGTAGCCATTGTGGAGGTGCGGTCCACCGGGCAGCAGGAGATTCAAGAAAGGTTGGCCGCTGGAGGATACTCAGTAGATTGTGGCTCGAAGAGCTCTCTGCAAAGGACTGGGCGTTGGCGAGGACAGCATCGAGTGCTGGCTCGGATGTGTTGCTTTGCTGATGCTCCGAGGGAATCAGTCCGTCTTCGAATTGCGAGGACGTCTCATTTCCATCTTCACCCAGGAAGGTTTTTGAGGAGGGTTGGTCACGTGTACCAATTTCAGGGGTTGAAGCCGCAGGGTTTTTCGTTACGATCGCGTCCATTCTCTCGTGCAGAGATCATCGCAAGGACAATCATTTGACGCGAGTTTCTGGCTATACGGTTCTTCTGGTTCTCCAGCCCAATTCATTGATCCCGAGTCGCGAATCGAGACGAGAGAATTGGAGGTTCCAGCTGAAAATGTCTAGAGCCGCAAAAGGAAAAGCGGCTGAGAGTTCGTTCTATCCAGTGGCTTGCATACACCCCCTGTTTTTGGATCGTGGCTTGCTCAATTAGCCTGTTTTCTGCCATCATGATTGGTTGTGTTTGGGTAAGAAAGTCTAGGGTTTTGGAGTTGATTGTATCGCATCGCATTTGTCACAGTCATGGATCTATTGCGTTTATTGCTGCCTATGTGGCAGACTCCGTTACAACCATGAACAAACTCAATTTCAGGTAATGACAAAAGCTTCCTCCCTTGCATTGGTGCACGCTATTCTCAACCTGAGAGGCATGATTTTGAGTATCATGAAGGACCATTGTACCACCAAGCTCCACCATATCAAGCCCCTTGAAATCTCATACTGTTGAGGACACCCTTATGCTCAATTGCCAGATTTGGGATCTTTCTGATTACATCATGACCGAACCAACTGGCGTACCATTCCTTAGTCTCATTTGTAACCACATTTGGCGCGAACTTCGTGAAAGGGTACATATTGTGACCGCCGGGTTGAAATTTAATATTGTCCGAGTTCACCCAATTGTAATACGGGTTCGCGTGGAAGACGGCAGTGAGAAGTTTCAAGTTGAGAGAGTTGGGGTTGGCAGTCAGCATATGGGTTATCGTGTGACACACGGTCGCCAAGGCGCTCCAGTGGTGGTCTACGGCAAGGTATCTGAGCTTTGGCACCATGCTCTCATCAAAGAAACCTGGGATGTGTTAGACAGAATGGTGTAAGGCACTCCGAGTTGTTCTTACCTACGCCATGTCTGTTGGCAGCAGATGAAACGATGTACAAAGTGTCGATCTCAAAGCTGAAGTACACTGGATATTTGACATAAACGAGGTGGTAGGTCTGGTGGTCACGCTTGGAGATCGGAGACTTTGCGTCAGCGAGGTACTCATAACGAGACTCGCGGCATGCGCGAAGAACAGCAGGAACTCTGCAGCAGTGGGTTTTCTTGGGCTTCGTGCTCTTCAGTTGGGTGATTATTTGAGGCTCTGGCGCTGCGAACCCCCAGATCTTCAGTCGCAACTCAGTCGAAAGCTTAGGGAAGGAAGGAAATTCTTGGAGGGGAATGGCGAGAGAGTTGATGGGAGAACTGACATGAGAGTTAGTGAGATGGCCTTTGTGAGAACTGTCGAGAATACTTACAGGGGACTCTTGTGAGCACTGCCAAGAGAGCAATTGACAGGACCGTTACGAGGACCGGCGGAAGAAGCCTTAAGCGGATCGTTGGAAGCAACATTGAGAAATCCCTTGGGAGAAGCATCAAAAGGATAGTCAGAGTTGGATGTAGTCATTGTGGATAGTCGGGAGAAGGTTTCGAGGAATGAAGGTGGTGTTGTCAAAGCTGTCCCCCAAACTCCTCTTTCAAGGAGAGGAATTGTTTTCGAAAGATCGAGGGATATTATTGTGGGATAGGAGTTTGGATTTCTTCGTCTATATTCTTAGCTTTAGTCCTTTCTATCTTAGTAGATAGTAAAGCGGCGTTGGGTTCTCGTCTTAGATCAACTTGGACTTTCAAAGAATTCTGTACTAAAAGCAGTTCACGCAATGGTACATTTAAAACATAATAACGATTTTCGTTTATACGACTCCATAGTAATTTAAAGGTTTCCCTTTGAATGTCTGGCTTGACTAAGTTCTGTGACAAATTGTGCTTCTTTTGCTGTTTATAGCAAACGAGGCGAGCCGGTGGTGGTGCCGTTCACTTTCATCCATGAGCAGCCCTTGACGGAGCCGTTCACTTTCAACTATGAACAACCCCCAGAAACCAACCTACCCAGTATGCTTTCAGATAGCGCTTGTTCAAAAGCTTCCTTTGTGTTACAGTCTTCGTCGCTGGTAAATAATTAGCTCTCGCTGAATCCCTTCTAATTTACAATGTCGTGCAAGAGGGGTTTGAATCTTCCAAAGAGCCTAGAACAGTGTATTCAAGAGCTGAGTTAGATTTTAAGAACAAGAATGAAGTAAATTGCAAAGTTTGGGACATGCCAGAATTTTAAACAGCACTGCGCAAAGTGACCTTTCCCGTTCACCCCCCTATTCTTAGCCACGCTAAGATTCGCGCTAATTTTTTTCACGCTCAAATTGGTCGAACCTTTAATATTCCCTTTGAACCTTCCCACCACAGTCAGAATATCCCAAGACTCGCACCCCAAGGTGTCAAGGTACGTACATGCTTTACTTCGATGGTAAGACGGTTTGTGCAGCAAGTGCTAACTACTCTTTGTCTCCAGATGTCCCACAAGAAGAAGTCTAAGCCTCTACCCAGGCGCAGAACGAGATTGAGAGCACAGACCGGACGTGGTGCCATTCCCGAAGACAAAACTCCAAACTTGCCCTTGGGCATCAACGACAAAAGCATCGTTGGAGAACAAGGTACCGGAGATGACTCAACCACTGGCACTTACTTTCACCTCTTCCCGAAACTGGTACGTTGTCTCGCACCTCTGCCTAGACGAGGCACAGCCCCAGTGACTCCCAAGCCTTCTTCCTCCCAATACTCGAATTTACCTGGCTGTTTAGGAGTTTCTGGACTGAAACTAACATTCGTCCAGCCTCTCGAACTCCGTCTGAAGATCTGGCGACTCAACTCTCCCGAACCTTGCGTCATCACCCAACTTGAGCCTCTCAACGGTTATAAGCCCCTTCATACAATTATGGTGTCTCGCCCTACCCCAGCCGTCCTTCATAGCTGCCAAGAATCCAGAAACGAGTTCATCTGCGGAAACAATGACCCAGTTAATGTTAACCGTCCACGCTACCGCCCATTCTTTGAAGACGGCAGTGGCAAAAAAGTCTTCTTCTCTTTCGAGGTCGATGCTTTGCACTTGATGGATTGCAGTAAGCACACTTGGCAGTTTCCTTTGTTGGTACGATGACTGACACCTCTTATAGAAGTAGCTGAGCCTCTCATCAGAAAAGAACTTCGCCATATGGTTGTCGGAGACGACTTGCCGCCAGCAAACACGAAACTGGAGGATCTCCTTACAGCAACTCCAGTAGGTTGCCCTGAGGGCACGTACTGGAGCTTTTCGCGCCCTAATATCTTGAAACTCTCAAACTTCAAGAAGCTACAGACCCTAATTGTTGTTATTCTGCCGCCACCGAAAGACGACAACCAGACTATGGAGGCTCTGGAGGCTCGTGTGGAGAAGCTCTTGAAACTTTCAAAGAATCGTACTCCTGAATTTAAGGCTCCCCGCGTCATCTTCAAGCAACTGGTAAGGCAAATTCGTCCATCTTGAAGAAGATAAAAAGATTTTGGCTAATAATCTTGACTCCTAGTGGGGCCAGTTCAGGGGGTGGGTCGAGGATTAGTTCTCGTTCAGCCATTATGTGATACCGGGCTCCATCATCCTACGTTAAATCCGACTCCGACTCCAACACTCATGGCTCTAGTTCTGGCTCTCACTGGGACACGGACACTGAATCATGATTTTTTGCCTTCGCCTGGTCGTGGATAAATCTGGGGTTAGAGACAATACAGCAGCTAACAAACGACACCAGGTCTCTGTAAGCTAGCGATCGTAGACAAGTCATTACCCTGAGAATTCACAGAGTATTTCGAGTCCCAAATCGCGGAATTTGTCCATAAATTTGATAATCGCTATAGATCTCCATGTTCTTGATTTCGTCACAAGGCCCCCACAAAAAGAATGCAAGACTGTACTAAAAGGAATGTCATCTGTGTCCTTGGGCAAAATATTATCTTCGGCTTGTGTGGAGACACCATGAAATTCTATGTAAGTCACCGAAATAAGTCTGTCTATTCTATCGACCCCCCCGACCCCTCCACATCACCCCGTCATCCCAAGGGAGTTCTCCTCCCGCAAACCCTATATTTCTCCCCCATTATCTGCTAACCTCGAAACCTCTAACCCCCCTTCCGTCAAGCAAAAAAACCCCCTTAAATGCCACAAACACAGTCCTCACCTTCTCCACATTAATCGGATTTTCAACCTCCCCAAGCTTCCGCTCATCTCATACTCAATATGTACCCTCAAAATCTTCAGCTCCATCGCGGCTTCTTCCTCCTCGACCCACGATAGTTGTGGAAGGGGCTGGCTTGGATGAGGATGAAAGAATGGTACAAAATGTTTGACTGATTTGAAATTGTGCTTCCTGCTGAAGAAGAAGATTAGATTGCGGTAACGAGGCTTAGATAGTTTTACACTCTTATTAGAACTGAGGGTTGATTTAAGAATCTTCCTGGAAGTCCTTATGCCTAAAATGTTATCGCGGAGGACCTGGTAGAATTGACCAATCAGGTGTTGAACGACATTCCTTTCTTGGGTATCTACTTCAAAGACTATGCATGAGGAAGCATTTGTTTGATTGTGCCATTAATGCTTTCATTGCTAAAGATGCCTGAGCCAAGGCCCGCTCAGGACACTCACCCTGACTATGAGCCCAGGATAACGCAGCTCCTGCTCAAGCGAAGAGACTAAAACGGAGACTGTGAAAAGAAAAGAAAAAACAGTCGAGTATGACTATTCCGGTTGCCTTAGACGACCTTTCTTCTATTTTGTCGCAAACTGCCTCCTATCCCTGCTATAAGAGATAATGAAATGTCCCACTGGAAAGAAGAATTCTTGCCATCGAGATTTGCCGAAATTTGAAGTCACAACCCAACGCCCACTATCCGTGATATGATTCGAGGAGTCGCCGAACTGCACAATGTCCATTTTCAGAGGCTCTCCTCACGGCGTTTTCATACTGTGCTTGTCCTTCATGAAAGATATTTGCTCCAGCGTTGAGGAGCAATTGAACCATGTCAATCCTTCCATGCTCCGCTGCTCCTTCCAAAGCTGTCCTTCCTTCCAATTCTGCGGGCGGGGCGTTTACGTCGGCGCCGTTCTCTAGGAGGAGAAAGGCGATCCCCAAGAAGCCTGTTATAGCTGCGAATTGAAGCGCAGTGGCGCCGAAACGTTCCGCAGCTGGCGAATTGACGTCAGCAGTGCTCGAGCAGCAAATCAATTACCTCTCTATTCCCATCTCTGCTAGCTATTTGTAAAGGCGTGTGTTGTGTTTCCTTAAAGCGGGTATTGGGGTTCACCCCGTATTGGAGCAAAATTTTGATCATTTCCGTGTCTCCTTCTACTGTTGCCAATTCGATTGGTGTTTGACTTGGGAATCCTGAGTATTTTTTGGGGTCCAAACCGTACTCGAGGAGTTTTCGTAAAATATCCGAGTTCTTTCGGGATATAGCACAGAGTATCGGGTAGGGATCCAAGTTCTTAGTCTGCTTTTTGTCTGCACGACCACCTGCTTCCAACAGGAGTTCGACTTTCCTCGAATCGTTCTTCACAATCGCCAAGCAAAGCGCACTATTTTTGGTGTAATAATCCCTTAACTCAAAATAAGACTCCATACTAGAATTCGGGTTCGCACCTAACGAGCCTGCTGACAGAAGCCGTGTTTTTAGTGCATTTTTAAGCGATTCCCACACTTCACTTTCCTACTATGGCTCCCAGCACCCCCCCACTCGATTTTACCCACCTTCCGAGTGAGGAAATCCCTACCAAACACAAGGAAGCGATACGCCAGCTCTATGGCTTTGCTAAAATACCAGTTGAGCTTCTGATGACTCGATATAAGCTCGGCAGGTCGATAATTCAGAAGGTTTTGGGATACGACGCGCCGGAGCGCACGAGAATTACACGAACTGGAGCACCCTCTCTTCTCACAGACGTGCAAGTCAACGAAATCATCGAATATGCGTCAGAATCGTGGGATCAAAGGATCATGGACTATTCTAAGTTACACGACGAGCTTGAGCTAGAATGTTCTGTCAAAACGTTAGAAAGAAGGCTTAAACAAAGGGGATATTTCCGGTGTGTAGCTTGTCAAAAACCATACCTCATAGCCGTGCAAGTTCTTGGTCGATTCCTTTGGGCGATTACACACATATTTTGGACAAAGGAGTGGCTTAAGGTGCTCTGGTCAGATGAGGTGACCTTCTTAGTAGGCGGAAGGACAGTGAAGGAGAGAGTCACACGGAATAAGGACGAAAGGACACATCCAACGTGTATACAGCACCAGTTTCACCGCGGTGGTACGGTGCCTGTAAACGCGTGGGGAGCTATTGGATATGGCTATAAGAGTCCTTTACTATTTATCCGTGGTTCTGGCAAGAAGGGAGCGTTTACACAAAAGGACTACCTCTCACAGGTGCTTGCCCTTTCCCTACAGCCGATTTTGGAGGCATTTGCGGAGGTTACACATCAACTGGGCGTCGAGCCCTTATTTATGGAAGACGGTAACTCAGCTCACGGCCATATGAGCAAGAATAACTGCTGTGCGCAATGGCGAACGAAGCATGGAATTATATTAATGCCACACCCTTCCACGAGCCCTGATATGAACCCGATTGAGAAGTGTTGGAGGAGAATTAAGCAGGCATTGCACAGACGACGCCGTCAACCCACTACGGTAGCTGAAATGGAGGCAATGGTGCTAGAAGAGTGGGAGCGCATACCACAAGAATGGATTAATTCCTTAATTTTAAAGCAGGAGCATTGGGTGCATGTACTTATGGAGCGTCATGGGTGGTCAACTCCTAATTAAATGCTGATTCGTGACTTAATTTTAATGAAGTGTGTTTGCGCATACGCTAAAAACACGGACTTCTGTCAGCAGGCTCGTAAGCTTAGGAATTTTCGTATGATCTCAAAATTGGGCGACGAATCAAACCGTACCGTCTGGATCAAACCAGCGCACAGCCCCTGACTCGATTTCATTTCCCTGAGCGGACTATTAAGAAGTTCCTGAGTCATTACCAGGTCTTGCTTCTCTACTGCTCTATAGAGTGCCTCCCACCCTAAGGTGTCGCTATAGCTATTGCTTGGTTCGTTGAAGTTGTGTAACGCCATGAGGAGAGTTTGAAGAAGTCTGAACTCATTTGTGGCTTCGCTCAAAGCTATTGAATCGTATGGATTCGACCCTCGCTGGATGAGTGTATTGGCTAGCTCCAAATCTCGGTTTGCGATCGCTGCTGATAGTGGTGTCGGAGTCGTACTGGCAGCTTCTGGCGGGTTGTTCATCGCAGCACCTGCAGAAATGAGATGATTGACTAGAGTCAAATCTTTTCCCACGATAGCAGCAGTAAGTGGCAACATGCACAGCTTAGAACCAAGCATGCAATCGGTGGTGCCTAACGTATGTAGGCTCGCAACCGCATCAACGAGACTGTTGATTACATGGTAATCGCCCAAATTGATCGCAGCAATGAACACATCGTTCGATTCGTGTATTCGTTCGCATTCTGAACATTTCTCATTTCTTTTGCTCAATCTCACGCCGGCTCTAATAAGCTTCTCTATTATTCTTGTGTTTTTCTTCCGGAGGGCGGCCAATAGTACGCTTTCGCGGTGCACTATTACATCGACGTCTGGATCAGCAGAGAGGAGGATATCTAAGATATCATCATGACCATTTTCGATCGCCACCTCAATCGCCCGACCAAACCATGGAGAAATTGAAACTTTGAATGTTGAAGATTTGCTAAGGAGCAGACGAAGAGCGTTGATATGTCCCTCGGCGCAACATTGTTGAAATGCCTCCGTCATATCGTAGAAAAGCTTTTGGGGGTTGGAAGTTTCACTGTTGAGGATGTAATTAATTATAGAGGTAGCTCCGAGTCGTATGGCTTCCTGAAATAATGCCCTTTTTATTCGAATATTTGGGCGAAGAAGCGATATTGCATAAAAACAACTCTCATCACTCTCAATCAGTCCGTCAATCGCTTCTATCGCCAAGGGGGCACCAATATTCAAGAGCCGGGTAACAATTTCGGTGTATCCATTGTAAATGGCATGTTCGAGTGAAACCTTGGTGGCTGTGCAAGCTCCAGCGCCTACCAGCATGTCAAACAGCTCAGCACTTCCTGTGAGGACACCCAAATCAAGCGTTGTGCAGTAAATGAAATCGCTCTCGGAGGGAGAAGGTTTGAAGGAGAATCCAGACTCATCATTTACCGCAGCCCCTGCACTTATAAGGCTCTGAGCCACGTCAACGAGACTGGACAAATTGCCGGAGCCTGGAAAACTTCGCAACTCCCCGCGCTCAGATAATGACTGTGGCAGTTGCCGAGCGTCATTCATTTCTTCCCAGCTGTAGAGGCATTCGTGTAGAGCGGAAGCGTCTCGATTCGTAAGAAACCTTACGTCGGCGCCCCTCTGAAGGAAGACATCAACTAATTGCTTGTGTCGGTATTTCGATGCCGCTGTGAGTGGTGAGTGGTCGTCTAGAAATGGAGACCAGTCGTCCTCCCATTCTCGGATCGACGAGCAAGACCGACCAACACCATCGGGATTAATAGCTGCTCCGGTATTCAATAAGGATTGAATGAGATCGAAGAAGGGGTCATTCTCAGTTCCAGAGACTGCGAAGTCTTGCGAACTAGGCTCAAACAGACTCCGGGTGTCCATATAGTCGTTATCCTCATCGCCGTCGCCCGAGAAACTGCCGTGGGAACCCCAGAACCGCTTATTACCCCGAATATTGTTGCCAATGATTGCCAGAACTAAGGCACTGCTTTTCCACCCCGCACCACCTTCATTGATGCTCGACCCAGCTTTGATCAGTTCTTGAGCCAGTTCTGTGTTCCCTCGGCTTAAAGCAAATTGCAGAGGAGTAACATGATCAGGAAGTGATGAATGCCGACACATTGGCCTATTAGGACTTGCTCCTGCTTTGAGCAAGTGCTTGACCATTGTCACATCTCCAGCCTCAACGGCAGACCCAAACAGGTTTTCAAGTAGCGCCTCGGCAGTTGGTGTTGCCATGGATGAGAGAGTTTTGAGGATAAAGGGAGGGCAGTTTTTCTTCAGCCACTTATATATATTTCGGCTGTTCGACTCTCCAGGAAAGTTGTTCGAAATCATGAACACTATCAAGTTGAAGAACTCGACAGATTCAAGGCTCTCGACGCGTTCTATTGCAAGCCCGTTTGCGCATCCTTCTTCAAGAAGGGCTGAATTGGGAAGCATCGAGTTGAGTATCGGAAGAACTGCATTGGGGTTACGAGTTCGCTGAAGGTCTCCCAAGAACGGAGTCAGGGCCGAGGAACTGGTATCAACAGGCCGAATGAATTCTAGAGTCACCAGAGTTATTAGTATTTCCGGGGTTCAAAATAAGAATCTCTGGTTACCTTGCAATTGTGGCATTATCTCTTGAAATCGAAACATAGGGAGGTTCTCGAACACGAGTCTGAGCAATGGTAGAGCGGTGGGTGTGCGGATTTCAAACCCAGGGGGCATTCCAGGAGGAGATTCTGATGAATGTTATCAAACACCGATACAATTTTCACAATTTTAATTACTTACCTTGGCCTTGATGGAACTGCTCGTAAATCGTCATGTATGCTTGGCGAGAAATCTCTTTTCGAACCTTCTTCGCGGGCACCAATTTTCCATCAAGATAGATATTACTTTCTTTGGCCATCCTTTTCCGCGCCCAAATCTTCTGGCCTATATCTTTCCAATCTTGTTTTGTTCGGTTTTTCTGAAAGCCCCAATCCTTGAATTGTTTCTCATATTGTGTTTTCCTAGGCAAGCTTAATCATGTGTCTTGGAAATTCAGTTTGAGATCCAAGGTGCTTACGTTGCTTTTAATCCATGCTGAGTTTCCATCAGCTTCATCACACCCTCGGGTCCTTCAAGTGTATGCCCCTTGCCAATGTAAAGAGCGCACAAAACATGCTTCAGGCGCTCCCAGTCTTGAGAATTTGGTGCTGACATCATTACGGGTCGGTTTCAGCACTGTTCTCGTGTTTCGTGCAATTGAAAAGAGTGAAGTTGTTGGAAGCCGTGAATTTGGCGTTGAAAGTTCGCCCTCGTTGTGCTTGTATTTTGAGTCGGACAAGGCAGAAACAAAAGAACGCGTAGAAAACAAAATTTACAGCGGTGCAACGAAAGAGCTGGGGCCTTGTGATGTCACTCGCGGATGCCAGAATCTGAGCTGAAGTCTCTGCAGCTCCTCGTCACCCGACGCCCGACTACTGTACAGCGCCTCAAGCGGACGTGATAGGCTGATTCCAAAACCATCCTGCATTGAGGTTTCAACGTATGCTGCGCAGCCAAGCGATCAGTCCATTCATCTGCCATTGGCTGGTTCCCAAATCTTCTTGCATTGTTTTCAAAAGTTAGCTCATACCCCTTGTGTTGGAACCTGCAACCAAAATCCTTGCCCCCCGTGCTACTGGGCGATCTCAAACGCTTTTGTACTTTCAAATAATGGTGCATGTAGGTGGTAGACTCACTGAGTCAATACCTGTAGCTTGTGCCACATTTTCTGCCACGGTAGTGCTGTGGCTTGACGTTTGGCAGTTCTCAAACCCTGCGATTGGAGGATACAAATGCGATCATCAATTTCACCTTTGCCAATGTGAGCCCCAGTTATCTATTGGATAATTCCCATATACTCAGGATTAATTTTCCCTTTCGCTGGTTCCATTTTAGTCTGCGGACGTGAGCAACTACTGCTGCTTTAACCTGAGCTGAGAGTGAGCATACCTGAGCCGAGGGTGAGCAAGCCTGAGCAGCGCCTAGCTAGAGCCTGAGTATCCTGAGCACGCCCTGAGTTAGCCTACATACTATAATATAGAACCTATTTTGGCCTCACTGAATTTTACCCGGGAATCCGTTTTTGCTCCCTTATAGGGTTTCTACTAGAGTAGATTTTTGATTACACCTATTAAATAATACATAACTCATAGTTTAGTTTTATAATTTATCCGCAGTAATCCTAATAAATGAAACGCTATCCCTTTCCTAAAGTTTAATATTACTTTTATCTGCTTACTTATCTCGAGAAGCTAATATTATATTTATATAGATATAGCCTAATACTATAGTGAATAAATCTAGATTAGATATTATTAAAACTAACGTTATTAGTAATAAGCTAGATATATTTCGTGATTCTTTTACTTTAATTTATAAGAAGCTATATATTAAGTATTCTATAAATGTATTAGAATAGATTAATAAAGGTAATATAAACTAACCTTACCTAATATAAGGAGTAAACATACAAGGAGCACACGTGACGAAGCGAGCGGGTACCTAGTGTCCTATATATAGTTTCCTAGTTTAGTTAAGATTTATATAGGGTATTAGAGCGCTAGATTATACTTCCTAATTAAGTAAAGGATTAATGCCTCTCTATTCGGGCGCTAGGGAGTATATAGGAATACGTACTAAGCTTTAGGAATAGATATAGATTAGTCTATATAATAGGAGTTACTTACTGGAATTAGTTATACTTGCAAGCGTCACTCTCAAGCTTACCTACCTTGACTACTTGTGCATCACCCTGCTATTGTGCGCCTCACAAGTTTCTTGAATTCGAAGTACCTATAATTTGTCTCGTTATAGGGTGCGTCTCGCTATACAGGGACAGACGTTATATTGTCGCCCTTACGTCTAATTAGTAAAGGGTCTCCTTTTAGAGCATAAGAGAGTTCTCTACTATAGCTCTATCACCGAGCTTATACTATCCCTAATACTTTATAAAGGGGTCTTATCCAAGCTCTAACGCCTTACTACTATGCAGGATATAGTTATTAGCCTTGTGGCTGCTGTGGCGTATAAATTCAGGTAAGGTTGCCACGCAGATCAGTACCTCGAGTCGAAGCGACCAACGATATGTGGATTACAGTGAAACGACCCCGCATGTCCCATAGTCTTTACCACTATAATCTCAGACGACAATTGAGCGCACCAAAGCCCATTTCCGTCTTTGGACCTGAGCAGTCGCTGCTCTAACCTGAGCTGAGCCCTGAGCACGCTAATAAGTCGGCTGGATTATGCCTAGGGGGATCCCATTCGAGCACCCTCGAGAATCGGTTATAGTTTCCATATTATCTAAAAATAGAATTTTGCAGATACTGCTACCTATAGCATAGCCACTTCTCTGAACCTATTAAGATATCGCAACAGTGTTCGTTCTCAGTCCCCTGTCACATTTATTAAGCGTCATTGTCAGAGCTGATTTGGGTCCCCTTTTTACAGTAACCGAAAGGGAATCGAAGGGCCTTCGCTTTAATGTCCCTCAAATCTCTTCTTTACGCGAGAAGCTATTTATCCTCTTTCGAGACTCCCCCGAATAACAGAAATATTTCCAAAAGACTATAGAATCACTTAAGATATTAAATTGTGGTTATTAAATGGAGGGGCAATAATTCAAACTATATGTACTAAAATTAAATCCTTAGCCTCACATAAATGTAGGGGCCCGGAAGGAGCTTTTTTATACTCTCCCCTTTCAATGATAAAGTCGATTTATATAATATAGAAGCTCGGTAGCACTCGGTTTCTTCCTCTTTACTTTAGGCCTCTTTGCTCTTAGCATGTACTCATACAGCACTATTTGATCGGGACAAATACGCCAAGATTCATGGTCACGTGTGGTCGAGTGAGCGGTAAAATGTGCACAGCCTCGCTTCCCTCACCTCAAAATCTCGCTTATCTGTCAACGTCAACGTTAAACACCGGGCCACTGATCCGACAATGCAGCAATGTCAGTTGGCTTTGGCTTCTCAGTCGGAGACTTCATTGCTGCGCTCGAACTCGTCGCTGATGTGATTGACGCTCTACGTGAGAGTGGCGAAGCTAGCAAACGGTATCGAGAGCTGGTGCGACAGCTCGACAGCCTCGAATCCGTCCTCTTACGAGTCAAACGGCTTGAACTCGACGAGGCGCAATACGCTGAATATATCGCTCTTCAGCAGACTTCATTGCAATGTCAGCGGACAATCGATGAGTTCTGGAAGAAGATCAAGAAATACCAGCCCGCTCTGGGTACGAAAGGAAGCTCACGGCTGAAAGAGAATTGGATGAGAATTAGATGGGCTGTGTGCAAGAAAGAGGATGTCAACGCATTCAAAGCTGACATAGCAGCTCATACAGAATCAATTCATTTGCTGCTTACAACCATCCAAATGTCAGTTGGCCGATCTGTTGCGGAGTGCTTTTCTTACGGTGTTTTTTAGGTCACGTGCCAGCCTACTCGAAAAGAAGAACGACCGTAGAAATTTGTCTCTCGCTGGCAAAATTCAAGCAGGATACTTTGAGCTTATGAAGAAGGTTTCGGCAGTTTTTGAAGCCACTTCAACGTTCGTGCTTCTTTGCCCATATTTGACTGGCAAACGAATTTACATGGTGCAGTGGGATAGAGCAAGGCAAACAGCTTATATCGACGACGTCTAGGATATTGTATGTGCGCCTAATCATGATATCATATTAAAGTTTATCCGCAACAGGTACTGACTGGGGGGGGGGTAGACAAATGAATGTCCAGATATTCCAGGCAGTTTTGAATCTCCAGAACTTCATCACTCGCATACCAGCGCAAGTTGAGCGACAACAACCTGTATATCTCATCGATGCGCTTGGAAGACAAAGCCCATTTCATCTAGAATTCATCCGCTCGGCCGAAGTATTTATTATACACTTTCCTATCTGCTCCTGCACGTCTCTAACATGTGCTTTAGGCCTTGACAGCCGTGCTTCAGGCCAATTTCAAAACTGGCCAAGCCCGCAAGAAAATTGGCCGAGGAGAGTTTGTCATTCAGGACTCACTGAAACAACGTGATATCAATATATTAGACGATTGGGATAAGTGCTTCTACCCGGGACAACGGGTCGAGATGAGTGTCGTCTTCCAGCGTCGTTGGCAAGCTGGTAACAGCTGCCCAAGCTGTGGCATGATGTGCAGTGGATCTGCAGAAGCTGACGTCAAATGGTAAATCCAAGCTGATATCCCAAATTTTTGTGAATCCGGAATGACAAAACTCCAAACAGTCCGAAATGTGAGATGACTTTTCGTCGCATCATTAAGATCGAAGAAGATGAATCTCCCGAGATCCACGGTCGTCACATATCCCAAAGCACTATCTTGCATAAAGATAGTCCGTTAACAAGAAACAACAACGCCAACTTCTTTCCCACAGCTGAATTACCAAGGAAGATGTTAATGCTTTCGAACCCGGAGGGATTCGGACATCAGACTATCCCAAACCGTAAGAGAAAACGTGAGTATGCTCGCGACGGCGAACTGGAACTCGATCTCCACGTGGACAATATTCGCCGAGTTCGCATCCAAACCATGTCTCGAGGAGTTACCAAAAGTTTTGAGGTAATGTTTGGATACTTTGAAGAAGGTGGAAAGCCAGAGCCGGCCTTATGCTGTGGATTTCGAACAGAAGATGTAGGTCGCTCCTTTCGAGATTAGAGCTATACGAACTCATGTAACAATAGGATGAGAGTTGCTTGATAATAGAGTTCGAAGACAACAAGAGCAATGCTTTGTGTGATACAATCAACCAACAAGATTTTAAGCTTGGAGGATTGTTTCACACAGATCTAGTGACAGCAGAATCGATGAACGAAGAAGCCGAAGAAAATGACAAACAGATCACTTGGATGGAAGAAGATGAGGTGCAAATGTATCTCAGGTTCAAGTCAGACAGAGATCGACAGATTATCTGGCAAGTTCTTAGAATTGGAAATTTAATATGGCGTTGCTAAATTATGATAGGGCTTTCATATCATCAGCACACGATTGTTGGTGGTTGAAATGCGGTGAGCCGAAGCCCTCACAGCAAGGTCAATCTTTCATGACCACAAAGACTTTTCCTGAAAATTCCGAACGAGCCCTGTTATCGATGTCGTCCGAACTCACAAACTCTACAGAAAGCAATTTTTCAGTGCTTGAGGATAAAAATTACAGCTCATTGCTCAACATCGATGGAGATTGTGAGAGCATGCCTCGTGGAGTCGAGCTTTCAGACTGCATATGGCCCGATCGCACGCAGAACCAGAATATCCAAGATGTATTCCAAGAGAGCGGCCTATATGAGAGTTCATTCGCTCCATTATTCCCACAAGACGAGTTGTGGCCATCACAAGGACCTGTCCAAGCTCAACTTCTTGATGATGGACACTATCACTTGGTCGAGGATCTTCCGCAAGACCCAAATGACACCGTTGCCATGAAGCGAGCGCGTAATACACTTGCAGCTCGCAAGTCTCGTCAACGAAAGATGATGCAATTCGATGAGCTTGAGGAGCGTATAGCTAAGCTTGAGGCTGAGCGTGATCATTGGAGAACTGTGGCGATAAATCGCCAACAGGTTGACTTGGGGAATACTCTCCGACGAGATAATGTAGATTTGGCGAGCACAGCAGGCACTGGAGATGTAAATATGGACGTACAGGAGATCTTTGGGGAGATCGATGCATTTAGTACGGATGACAAGATGCCAGTCTAGTTTCTTTTGAAGGTGGGAATGTGGAAAGCACATGGCGCTGACTAAGACAAATGGTTTTTAAGATAGAAAGCACGCCTTAACTACATTCATACGTAACTGAATTTAAGTTATTATAAAGTAATATTTAATAAAAGGTATAAAGAATAAAAGCATATTCTTTTTAAAAAGAACTAAAGTTATATTATAAAAGGAATTTACTTTAAAATTAAATAATAATTTTTTAACGAGAATTCTATTTAAGTTCTTTAGAAGCCGACTTTATTTCTTTAAAAATAATTATATAAAGTTAATAAATTTTATATAATAAAATCGAATAATAAGTAAAGTATAATTAGTTACAAGAAGCGAAAGTAGAAATGTAATTGAATAACTTGAGTAGAGGGTAAGGCGAGAGTAAGCAGCGCTTGAACAGAGTAGTGATACTAACTAACCGCATTAAAAGTAAATATAAAGAAATGTTGTTTGAGACTTCCTCTGAAGTCTCAGAGAACAATTGAGCCTACCAAAATCTACTTCCGTCTCTAGACTAGAGCAGTCGCTGCTCTAACCTGAGCTGAGGGGGTGAGGGCCCCTGAGTTCTACCTGAGCACCCTGAGCATTCTTTGAGTTAGCCTAACACTATAGGTAGGGATTCATTTTGGCGCCCTTATGACCTAATTGCACCCCAACTGTACGGGCTAATACAGATTAGAAGCACGTATGACATAACACCAGTGTTTCTCGATGAGCTGGGGGCGTAACCTCGCGCACCTGTTGAAAGGTGTGTTGATAGTTGCCTAGCAGCCTGAGGTAGTTATGGTGGCGTAGTACTTATTCAAGCACGTCTCACTTGGAGGCCCCTTATATGTGGCAGATGCTGTCGTAGTTCATTCTGTACAGTTGGCAATATACTTGATTTGCACTAAATTGAGTCCTCTGTACGATCCTTCATATCTGTTGCTTGTATTGATAATACCACTTATCCGATTAGCTGGGATCGATCGATAGTCCGACAATTCAAGCTTCGGACCAAGCCACGTGACCTCCAGCGAAAGACGTCTGGTCCGTAACAGGTTTCAGTACAAATTTTCAGCTTACTAGATAGTATAATCGGGTAAACCTAATGCCTGACCTTTAACTTAAACACTTCATAATTAAACATTTTATAAGTATATAAATATACAAATAGAGAGTGTGGACCGGAAGGTAACTATAGTTAGTTCACTTAAATATTAGAAATAACTAAGCTACGTTATTAGTCTCGAATATTTCTGAATAGCTTCAAGAATCTAATTATTACTAGATCGTTATATACAAATCGTATAGAGGTATATAATATAAGGCTTAGTACTTGAACTAAATAGCGATTATAATAGATATCGCCTAGAATTAGGAAATCACGAGTTATATAACATTTTACTTTTCTAGATTTAATATAATTATTTTTACGAATAGAGGCTTTATATATTAGACTTACTAGATACTGCTCACTAGTTCACTAGTCTCGAGTAAGTTCACTTCTTTAATCCTTCTTCTTTTTAATATTAACCTCGTGATCTCAATATTTATATCATACTTCTATTACCCCTTCTTTAAAACTCTTAAGTATTAATTAGCTTTTCCTTCGCTTAATCTTCGCTCTCTATACTAATAGAAGTTCCTATTACCTTTACGTCACTACTATATTCGTATTTCTTATAAGCTACTTTAATTATACTTTTACTTATAGAGTTAAGGTAGTAGTATTTTAGTCCCCGGATCCGGGATAGTTATGTCGCTGTTTTTGGGGGGCTAGAACACTAAAACTAAGCGAGATTATTAGGGGTAACTAAATTAAGTGAGTATTATTAGGGGTAGCTAAATATAGAGGGGTAGCCAAATATAGAGGGCCTTATCCCTATCGCTATAGCTATTGCTTTCCCCGAATTCCTTTTCTCGTATATATAGAGTAGGCCTAACATAGTTATTCGTACTCTCTAATCTCAAGTAGATAGAGTAGATCTCAGCTCATAGAGTCTAGTCACCCTTTATCGCTCTTCTATCGACGTCCCTTATTATTCCTCTAGAGTTAAACTAAGGCTATAGGTATAGAAGTTAATACCGCTTAGTAGTAACCGTACGACCCTGTAGTAGTTCTCACTAGATATATCAACTAATATAATAAGCCTACTACACGAGAGTAGAAGGAAAAGTATACTCTAGAGGGACTTAATACCCTTAGTTTAAAGCTTAATATAGTACGCCCTTTATAGTAGAAAGATATAGATACTACTAAAGAGAATATTAATAATATCACGAATAAGTTCTAGTAATATATATTAGCTAGAGCTAAAAAGACCTTAACTAGAGCTAATACTTTATAGGTACTATAGATACACAAAGCTAAGAGAATAGAAGGAAGAGGTATAGAGGTATTATAAAGAGACTATAATAATATTTCTTCGCTTTATCTATAAGAATTATTAAGTATTTAAGACATAGTCGCTCTACTAGTACTAGAAGTAGTTTCAAATACTCTATAAATAGATTAATAGCTTCATATTTAGTAGTAAGGACTACTAAAAGGGCCACAGAAAAGATATCTACTAGGTATACTATATATACTAGGGTAGTGTGGGAGGGAAAAACGCAGCAAGACAAAAACCCACATAAAATACTATAGAGTGTAAAATCGACTAATAGCAAAAACACCAAAAAACAATAACTGTAAAGTAGACATAAAGCGGTACAAAATCAGTGTGCAAGTACATAGAACTCAAAGTATGAAAGTGATGTATGATTATTGCTCTATAGCTACGGAAACTCTAGCCTTCTTATGCGAAATGCCAAAGTCACATGATCTCGGACATGTCCGTGATCATGTGATCAGAATGTCAAAACTACCTAAAATCGCGAAAATCGATAGTGTACGGCCAGCCGTACCACAGTAGATAAGAAGATATGAAATATTAATATTAAGTATAATATATCCTCGTCTTAGAAGAAGAATTTGAGCTAGACCCTATACCTAAGGATAAGCTTATACTAGGATTAGATAACTTCTTACTCTTACTTACCTACCTCTAGGCTAGGGATACCTATATATTCCTAACGGAAGACTAGCGCTATATACTTACGACTTTCCTCCTTCTATTCATCTTCACAGGGATATAGCTAGTAGAGCTTATAGATATAATAAAGTATAATACTCCTTATAAGTACCTATAAGAGGATCCCGAGATCCTTAGCCTTAATAAAGAGGAGGTTGCCTCGGACCTCAATAACCTAGATAAGGAAGAGTTAGATCTAATAAATTACCCTAAAGACTTTAACTATAACTAAGTTAAACTATAGGATAATATTAATAATACTAATTACTATAACGATATTAGGGAATCTCTTAGTACTAAAAGATATTATAAGGTACTCTATTACGAGGATATCTAACTCTAGATTATATAGAATCCTATACCTAGGGAGCGTGACCTAGTTATAATAGAGATTAATCTCAAGTACTATAAAGGTACTAATAAGAAACCTAAACTATAAGGTAAGCTCTCTCCTTCTCACTAACCCTACTAACTATAATATATAATATAACTTACCTCTTTTATAAGGAAGAGCTCCTTATCCTCTATTTAATTACTTATATTATAGTTATCGCGCTCTAAGATAATATAATTTAGGTAAATAACTACCCTATAAGTATAGAACCTTTCTTTACTATGAACTTAAAAGACCCTATAAAGGTAATTAGGGTATATTAGAAGCTATTAAAGCTAAAGGTCCCGATCTTTTAATAACTTGTATAGACTACTAATAGGTTCTAAACCTTAGAATATAAAGCCCTTTACTACTCGACCCTTATATATTACCTAGATTATCTCGGATAAGAGGCTAGCTTAGAGCAAAAGCTAACTAACTACTATATATACTAAGGTATAAGGAATATTATAGATAATAAGTATATCCTACCCCTTACTCTTTTCTCTTCTTATAAGCTCTATTAGAGGCTACTACGATAGCTATTCGTGACTAGATCATGAGATATAAGTAGAACTCAGTGATCTTTACTAGGGTATATCTTAATACCCGGGTTCGATTTAATATTTAATTAATAGTAATAGAACAATTATCTATTAATAAGCTTATATATACCTTTATATATATAAGCCTCACATATAATCCATATACCCTAAAAGATATCCCTTAGTATATTAAAGATACTCTCCCTCGTAACATAAGGATTATTAAATAAAAGGAGGAGCGAAAGGCCCTCTATATAGAGATACGAAGCTAATATAAATTCCTATACCTAGTAATATATATAGAGAAGGGTAAGAGATACTAGATACTCGATTAAAAGATTAATAATATAACTAAGAAGTAAGAGAATAATATTAAGAAGGTATTTCAGTAATAGTATTTCTATTATATCTATAATAAAGAACTATAGAAGTAACTAAATAAGGTTAAGACCGCCGAGTATATAGAACCCGTTATCTATTACTAACTCCCCAAATAGACCTAGTTATAGGAGGTTATTTATTACTTTCCTACTAACTTAAGTCTAGAAGATATTATCTAATACCGGATCCGCTCGATTAATCTAATAATAGTACTCTATTCTTAGTAAGAGATACTAAGGCTTAAACTCTATTTAGTCTCGAGTTATAAGAGCTCTAGTAATTACTCTAGCTACTAGTCTACTAAAGAAGTATTATCCCTAAAATATTCTTTAAGTGAATTATCTCTAGATCTAAAGCCTTTTCCTCTTATTTATAAAAAGACTTAATATATCTTTTTTTATACTAGTAAGAGGAAGAAGAAGACCTTTTCCCGGACTATAAAGATAATAAACTATATCGAGAGCTACTTATATAGAGAGCTAGGACTAAAAATCGCTTATTACTATAAGGTATATAAGGCTACTAGAGTAGTTCTTGAGACTATAGGTGAGTTTAAGCTTTATATGAAATAAGAGTATAGTATTAAACTTCGAAATCTATAGTATATATAATAGAGGAAAATATATAAATCTTAGTAAGTAGCTCTAAGAAAGCCTATAGGGTTATAAGTACCTCTACCTTCTATTCCTTTCTCACTCATATATCTTATACTAAGCCTAATAGCTAGTAGCTATAGTATACTAAAGGGTTAGATTAAGCTAAGAGAAAGATTTAGAGAGTATTAATACAGGATTTGAGAGCCTAGTCTTCTTTAAGTATTTTGAATATTAGTATAAGTATAAGATATAAGAAGGAAGTCTAAATTTGATATATTTCGTAGTACTTCTACTAATATAAAGGCTAGTAGTATTATAACTAAAGTTAGGTCCTTTATCCCTAAATACTATATACCTTCCTACTCCTCTTCGTCTCCTCACTCCTCTATAGTAATAGATTATTAGCTTATAGTACTTAAGAAAAGTGTCTCATATATTAAACCTAACTCTATAATAACTCGTTAATACTTATCTTAGGAACTCTAATAGTATTAACCTAGATCTTAGTAATAGTAGCTAATAAGTTATTATTAGCTTACCTCGCCTTATTATATATAATATAGTATTTTCGAGAATCGAGGACTATTTAATAAGAAATAAATCTATAAATTAATCTATTAATTAATTCGCTTCGTGATTAAATATATTTGTGAGTAATTACGTAACAAAACCTAGCCTCTCTCTAGTATATAAAAGTATTAAAAATACTACCTTAAGATCTACGAATAAGAGAGTATTATAATTAGGATAGAAGTATATTCTTCTCTCACCTTTAACGAAACTCTAGTAAACTAATAAAGTTATCTCCTAGGATTCTCTAGAAGTCTTTAGTATTACTATAGGATTATTATCCTTATAAGAAAATTTAATAAGGACCTTCTAAGGTTCGTCTATATCTATAAGTAAAGGCGGGTCACTATCTTTTAGTATAATAAGATATACTCGAATCGAGTAAGTATTAGGGAAAGAGAATTTCTAGATCTTCTCTCGAATTTCGGGAGAGAGCTCTAGGAACTAGTAAAAATCCTAAGGCCCTTGAACTTTATAGGATTAGATATCGAGCTAAATTAAAAGGTTATTTAAATCATTTATCTTAAGTTCGTAAATATTCGAGAAATTAGGATAAGACACAAGAGCTAAGTCATAGAAGGCGAGAGCTAGGAGGTAAAAAGGGTATAAATAAAGAGTATAGGTTAATATAAGGGGTAGCCTTATTATAGAGATTAAGCAACTACTAGGGCTATAGTAAGGCACAGGTATAACCCTAATACACCTCGATTATACTATCTAGTCTAACCGTTTATACTCGCGGGACTAATATAGACTCACGCCTAAGGATATAGATTAGTTCATAGTCCTAAGTAAGGATATAATCCTACTCTATTATATAAGGTATATAAAGGTGAGCTATACCTAGTATACTATAAGGGTAGTAGTGGACGGAGTTATAGAAATCACTTATCCTCGTATTAAGCGAGAAACTATAGACCTACTAAAATAGCTAAGACTATCCGACTCTAAAAACTAGTCGCCTAGTTAAATAAGTATACGTACTATAAGTAATAGTTAAAGACAACCACGAATATATATAAGAGGCTAATTAATATATTAATACGATTAAGCTCATCTTCTACCCTAAGTATATAGATATAAAGCTATACTTAATAAGCCTCGAGTTATACTCCCTAGTTATTACTTCTTAGCTAAGTAAGTCGAGGAGACAGATATTAGTAGTATAGAGAGCTAATTTATACTAATCTTATATAGTAGAGAGAGCTTAACTAGAGGTTAATAACACTATTAGTTAGCGAGGCTATATATAAGGGATATTACTCTAGATTTCCTAGGTTATTATCTAGAGTTTATATAAACTCGCTTTATATAATCTCATAGGTTCTAGTAACACGGAAAGCTATTACTAGCTCACGAGCAATTTTAAAAGAGATAAACGAAGGCTTATCGCCGTGTCTATATATAGTATAAGCTTTATGTTTATAGTAGAGAAGGTAAGCTATAGATAAAAAACCAAGAAGATCTTTATAAGCTTTTATGTTATACTTAAATAACCTTAAGTAAGTATCTACTAATTTACTAATATATATAATTAGCTTATAATAGGAGAGAAAGAGAAGATAAGACTATACTTATAATTATACTTCAACTTTTAGGGCTAGTATATATAGTTAGCTATTAAGTCATTTTCAGATAAGTAGTAGTATAGCCTATTAGCCTTATAAGTCATATTATAGTAGAGTAGATACTCTCTTAGTATCCTCTACTTCTTCCCCCTCGTCGTAGCTTAGATTATTAGTAGAGAAGTTAGGATTTGATTTATAGACTCTTATATTTCTCTTTCCTCTAAGAGATATAATAACCCCTTTAAGGTAATTTGTGTAATACTAATCTTTATCTTTATTAGGAGTAGTACTAATACTAGTATAAAGTAAATAATATACCCTATTATATATATTATAGAGTAAGAAATCGCCTTTACTATCCCTATAAATAGAGTAAGGGCGGTATCCTTTGTAATACTAGTTTCTAGTAAGTTTAGCTAGTATATAAGGCGTATTCGTTATAATTTTTATACGAAGAGTAAGGAAGTTAGTAGAGAAATCCTCACTATAAAGATAGGGTTCCGAGTAATATTCTAAAGGATCCTTATTATATAAGTTATAAGGAGAAAGTAAGTCATTTTCTATTAGTAAGGTATACTAGAACTTAGTAGATCTAAGAAAGAGAGACTAAATTTTTTTAATAAATAACCTTACTTATACTCTATTTATTTGGAATTACGAGTCCTTAAGGAGTCTATAATCCCCCTAGCTAATTTTGTATATAAGATCCTTATCCTATCTTATCTCTAGAAGAGCCTCTTATCTTATCTCTAGAAGAGCCTCGTCTTATCCTATCTCTAGAAGAGAGGTTTAGCTATCTACTACTCCGAGGTAATCGCCCTATATAAATTCGCCTTCTTTATATATACTAACTTCTATCGTAATTATGAATTAGATCCGCTATAGGATCTAGAGTAGGTTTAGAATAATTCTTCGGAAGGACAGAGAGGGCTTTACGAACCTACTAAGAAGTCACAAGTATAGTTCTTATCTTCCTAATCTACTAGAGGTTATATCACTAAAACATAATCTAGGGAAGGAATCTCATTAATATCTTAGTTAAGAAGAGGTAGAATAGAGAAGTATTTTCCTCTATATATCCGGCTCTCACGCTCGTGCCTTCCGAAGCTTTTACTATATATAGTACACTATTTCGGCCCCTACGACTATAGTAGAGCTAGTTTAGTAGGGCGCTCCACATCCTCTCCTTTGGGGTAATTACTACAAAACTAGTCTCGGTATGATTAGGACTAACTTCATTATAGTTTCTATAAGATTAGGTAAGGGCGGTATAACATATAAAGCTATATTCTAGTAAGATCGGAATCGAGACCAATAAACTAGGTATTAAGTATATTTGTTATTCCTTAAACCTCTCGTTAGTTACGGATCTTAATAAGTATACTAGAGAACTCACTATAAGGCTATTAGGTATTAAAAGCACATATAGCTTTATTAGATAAGCCTATATAGAAGTAGTAGAGAAATTAGAGACAATAATTAATAAAGTAAGATAATAGTTAAGTATATATATTATAAAGGTTATTTTAGAGTAAGAGGATAGGACCCTAATATTAGCTCAAGCTACCTACTCTCCTACTAAAGAGGCTCCTATATAAAAGATTAATCCTAACTCAGCTAATTTCCGGGTATAAGCTACTAGAGTAAGTAGAGTAAGTAGCTATAACCCCGAGACTTTTCATATACTAGGGCTCCGAGATAATCCGTATTAAGTAGTAACCCTCTCTCCCCTTAAGTTCCTAACTCTACCTATGATTTGATACATAATTTAGTCCCTAAGTAAGTCTAGTTATATTTCCTTATTCTAGATATAGAGTTACGAGCCGTGAGAAATATAGTATAGTAAATATAGAGAGATAAATTATTATAATTATTAAATATATATATTATAGTTTCCTCACTACTACTTTCTCAAATATATAAGTATCTATTCTAGCTATACTTCTTTAAAATATATAACAAAAGATAAGTTTAATTAGGATTAGTTATTAGAAGCTAGCTAGGGGCCTATATTACGAACTAGAGTCACGGTATCGTGAACTTTAATTATCGAATTAGTGTTTAAGATCTTTAGTAATAATAAAATAAGACGTCTATTTAATAAGAAACGACTTAAACTCTAATAATCGAGTAGCTTTAAAAACTTAAAGAGAAAGTTATAATACTAAAATTTAAAATAATAAGAAGTTTATTAAATAATACAAATAATTATAACTAGGATATAGAGTATTACTATAGTCCGAATTAATACACCTATATTATATAATATCGCCCCTATTATTAGTATTATTACTAGCTAGCTCTAGGCTCCTCGACTACGTAGTACTAGTCTCGTTACCTTAGACTCTTACCCTAATATCACGCTATAGTAGTCCCTTACCTATAGTTTCTCTAAGTAAATTCCTACCTTTATATATTATAGTACTAGAAAAATAGACTAGTAGTAGTAATATAACTTCCGATTCTATATATAGTATTTCATTCGTTATAAAGCTTCGAGTTTTTCGAGTCTCTATTAGTTACTAGAAATTAAAATTAGATAAACTCTTTAAGTAATTTATATATTACGAATCTTAGTATATCCGAGTTTATAAACTTATATAAATATCGTTATAATACCTACTATAGAAGCTATATCTTAGTAGCTATATACTTTATTTATATATCTTATTAAAGGGCATTTATAGATAACTAAAGTTAACTTACCTATAGAGTTAACTCAAAGTCGATTATATCTATCCTATAGTAAATAGTAGAGGGGATAGCGGTAATAAAGGTAATTGTACTAAGAATTTTATTAGACTAGATAATATTAGAGATTAGAGTTTAGTCTTTTCCCTAATACTAATAGATTAGTGTCTTATATAAGCTATAATAATAATACTAATAGAAACCAAATAGTATATAATACTCTACTATAAAGAATATAAGACTTACGAGATAAAGTCCCTTATCTACTTCCTTTTATAAATAAGGTAATACTAGAGAGAGTATAGATACTATAATAATAATAATTATATAGATTATTACTAAGTCCCTATACTTATTATAGAATTTCTCACTAGCTAGAAATATCGACATATATATCTACTAAAAAATTAACTTACTAATTAGTATAACTCCTCAAAGAACTAGGTAACTCACCTAATAAAGGATTAAAGCTCTACTAGTTAATAAGAGAAGAATCTATCCAATAATTTCTTTCTTTTACTAAATAGAAAATACTAAGAGTAATATACTAATAACTAAGAGTATTAAAGTTAGGGCTATATTAATTTTAGAGATTTCTTTATACTAGTATAACTAAGTATACTAGTAATACTAAGTAAGGATTTATTTGTACTAGTACTACTTAGTAAGGATCTTTTTATATAAGTACTACTAAGTACGAATAATAGCCTTAGCTCCTATAATATATACTATAAAGATAAAGAGTACTAGTAGTAGAACTAATATAGGTATTTCGAATAAGTAAAGGTAATTAATCTAGATTAGCTTATTAAAGACTCCTAGAATAAAAACTTTACTAGAGCTAGGTATAAGGATATAAGTACCTTATAAGTAGTATATAAAAAGAGAGAAAGGCTATAAGAGGAACTCGGTATAGGAAATTAATTAACTAGGAATAATCTAAGGTAAGTATATATATATTACCTTATTCTATTCTATTAATATTCTTATATATATTTTCTATCTTATTAAGAAACAATTATATAAACTATCTCTCGTATTTAGATAACTAAGATTATTCTCTATATAGTATTAAACTATAAAGGAAAATACGACGATATTAAGAAAACTAATTATTTTTAGATAAGTAAACTAATAAGACACTACTCCCCCCCTCTTCTAATAACTAATTAACTAATACCGAGGGACATCTCATTTAAGGATACTCTACTAGTATTAATAGTTAAGAAATAAGAGACATCTCGATTACCTATAAGCGTACTAGACCTAATTCCTAGCTAGGTATCCTCTACGAGATACCTAGGTATTCATATAAGTAAGTACTTATTTAGGAAAATTAGCCCCTTATTACTAATTCGATCCCGTTATATAGACCTAGTTCCTTACCTTTTTACTACCCTCTCTACTCTTTTATTACTCTTTTATTACCTTTTACTTATAAATTAAGTATTATTTTATATATTTTTCATACTATATTTACTACTTATTACTTACCTATTCCTTATCTATTCCTTACCTATTTCATATCTATCTCACTATTTCTTTACTACCTATATCTTAGCTAATTACTATCTAGTCTTAAATCTATTATTTTAGATATTACTTCTATAAAGTAACCTTAAGCTTATTAGAGGGGATAGTAATAAAGCTAGTATATTAGAAAATACTCGTTCCCCGGTATACTACCTATAGACTAATATCTATATACCCCTCCCACTATTCCTATATTATATATTCTATTCCTTAGGAGAATTAGTGTTTTCTCGAGTAGTAACTATCTCCTCGAAAACAGCCTAATATTATAGACTACTATAGTAACCTGAGGCTCGGATACCTAGCGAGTATTACAGAGAACTCTACGGCATATAGCGAGGTCATATGAGGGTCACGTGATAGATCGAAGGATCTAAGGATTAAGGGGAAGGATCTATAGATCCGGTAATCCTTAGTATAGGAAGTTTCTATATAGTTCTTATATTTCCTATTACCTAGATAAAAGCTTTATACTTAACTCAAATATAGTATTCTCTATACTTAGTAACTTGTAACTATAATACTATTATAATTACTTAGATACTATAAGGATGTTCCTATTTAAATATACTAGTACTCGCCCGACTATATATTATATAGTATAGATTATTACACTTTAAGTACTATCTCTTAAATACTAATATTAATACTCTCAAAGTATATAATATTAATAAAAGGAGAAAGTTCTAAGGGGAGTCTTCTTTAGTCCTAGGACAAAGGGAAAGCTAGACTAATAAATAACGATAAGGATATAGAGATAGTAGAGGACCTAGTACGAGTAAGAGCTCTATATTATAATCTTAAGATAAGGATACTAGAACCTTTTTATAAGGAGCGGTCTAAACTTAGTAGGTTCTTAATCTAGGTTAACTTGTACTTAGGGTTCTATAAAACTAAGTTTAGCTCAGAAATAGAAAAGGTACTATAGGTTATTACCTTACTTAGGGGACCTGCCCTTAAGTAGATTAAAGGCTTTATTACGGACTATATAATAAAACTAATAAAAGAGGGGAAATAATAAGGTATATACTACCTAATACTATTAAGTATCTATATACTCTTTAGGGATTTATTAAAGGACGTATTACTATGTTTAGAGAAATCGATAGAACTAAGAAGGCGGTTATCCTTCTCTAAATATTATATTAGAAGGGATTAGTAGTAACTTATACGGCGGAATTCTAACGATATTCGACTAAGCTAAGTTAGAATAATAGTGTACTAATATACTAGTACTACTATAGCTTAAAGGAATATATTAAGGACGACCTTAGTAAGGAAGAACCTCTTACTATACTTACTAGGATAATCAAAAGAGTTATCTAGATCGATAACTATAGTTATAAGCGAGCCCTAGAAAGAAAAGGGGTATATATAGTAAAAGGAAAGATATAAGGGGTATAGAGGAAGGAAATATATAGTAGATAACTAATAGAACTTAATATTACCTCTAAAGCCTTATTAGTAGAGGAGATATAGAAATATTATAATAGGAAGGTATATTTTAATTATAGTAAGGAAGGACACTTTACTAGGAACTATAGGAGTAGTATAGGACTATAGAATAAGAAACCCGGACGACGAAATATAGGCCGACGAAATGAACTTATAGTTATAGGACAAGGTAGATATAATAGTATTATATAGATTAATGCTATACTATAAGAACTATAGGAGTAGGATCTTATTAATACTAACTTATTAACCTTATCTATTCTAGACTCAGAAGGGGGATAAATAAACCCTAAGTTAGGAGATAATATAGAGATAATTCCGAGCCTTATAAGAGAAGATACTCTAGTACTAGACATAATATAGAGAGACCTTTAGAAGGAATAAATTCTATAGGGTTACTTACTTTAGACGATTATTAATAAAGTATATAAAGAATTCAAAAAAATAATATAGAGAAATCCTTAACTAGTATAATAATAAGCTAAATACGAAAGAAATACTAAAGATATAACTTATTAGGAGGAGGGACCTTATAAGTTAGTATATCACTAACCTTATAGTTATTAAGGACTTAGGGGAATAGTATTACTAGGATATTAAAAAAAAAGAAGTTAATAGTATTCAGATAAAGTAAAAGCGAATACTATAGTATAAAGAAGCGTATTACAAAGTTTATATTACTTCTATAAACTTAGTATAAGACTCTTAGAAGATATATAAGAAATAGAAGTAGACTATAATATAACCCGGATTAATTACTTAGGATATAGCTAGCTAGGATAATAGGTATACTATATTAATTAGTATAGTATTTACTATAAAGTAAAAGAAATTATATAAACTTAGCTACGAATTTATATACTAGTAATCGTTAATAGAGGTTAGACGAGTAAAGGATACTAGGTACTAGATCTAGAGTAAATAAAAAACTAGAAACTATCGATAATATAGGACTATTATTAATAGGGTATTTATCTAGGATCCTATAATATAAATAGCTATATATAGTAAGGAGAAGTAGTTAGTTCTTCCTAGTTATCTAATTAGATTAATAAATAATTAGAGTAATAGTAGACTCTAGCGTAATAGGTAACTTTATTAATACTAGAGTAATAAGAGAATAAGGACTCAGGGTATAGAAGAAGCTATAACTATACTATTTATTCGCTATTAATAGTAAAGAGATTAGAACTAAGAAGGGGATAGTAACCTATAAAATAAGGATCCTCTAAATAAGAATAAAGGAAGGATATATTAAAGATATTATCTTTAATATCATTACTATAAGAACTCATATAGTAATTCTCGGTATACCTTAGCTATACTTCTATAATCCAAAAATCGACTAGATACGAGGAAATATTACTATAAGCTAATATTAGTACGAGGGTAACTACTTAATACTTCTAGAGGGAATAAACCCTTTAACCTAGGAGAAGATATATATAGCTTCCTTAGAGAACGAATACTAAGCCTAGGATTCTATACTAAAGTAAATACTAGGAGTATATAAGGAATACGAGTTACTATTCCGGGAAGGACTTACTAGTGAGGTACTTCTATAGTACTAGCTATAGGACTACTAAATACTTATTAAAGAAGGAAAGAGTCTAACCTTTAGACTAATCTACTAGCTCTCGGAATTAGAGCTAAAGGTACTAAAGTAGTATATAGATAAGAATCTAGTAAAGGGATTTATATAACTATTTACCTTATTAGTAGTAAGTCTAATCCTTTTGTACTAAAAAAGGATAAGTCATTATGACTTTATATTAACTATAGATAATTAAATAGTATTACTATTAAGGATTAGTATATATTACCCTTAATTAATAAACTATAGGATTACTTATAGGGGATAATAATCTTCACAAGCCTAGATATAAGGGGGGTATATAATCTTATTTAGATAAAAGAAGGTGAAGAATAGAAAATAGTCTTTTGAATTAGATATAGATTATTCGAGTATATAGTTATCCCTTTTAGGCTAACTAATACTCCTATAATAATTTAAAGAATAATTAATGAGTAATTATATAAATATCTCAATGTTTTTATAGTAGCTTACTTAGATAATATACTTATCTTCTCTAAGTTAAAAACAGAATATGAGATATATATATTAAAGGTACTAGAAAAACTACGAGTAATAGGAATACTACTTAAACTAGAGAAGTACGAATTCTATAAGGAAGAGTTAGAATTCCTGGGATTTATAGTAGGAATCTATAGAGTATAAATAAACCCGAAAAAAGTAGAATACTAGAATAGCTAGTACTAAGGATAGTAAAAGAGATCTAGTCGTTTCTGGGCTTTACGAATTTCTACTAATACTTTATTAAGGGTTATTCCCGACTCTCGGTACTACTTATAGAGTTAATAAAAAAGGAAAGGTAATTCGACTAGATACTAAGGGCCTAGGAAGTATTTAATGAATTAAAAAAACGTTTTATATAAGCCCTAGTATTAATAGTATTTAACTCGGAATAACTAATTATAATCGAAATAGACGTATCGGATTTCGTTATAGGGGCTTACTTAAGCTAAAAGTAGAAGGATAATACACTAAAACTAGTAGTATACTACTCGAGAAAGATAACATTAGTAGAACTAAATTATAATATTTATAATAAGGAGCTATTAGTTATTATTATTACCTTTAAGTAATAGAGGGTATACCTAGAGGGAGTAAAACATCTAGTATTAGTATAAACGGATCACAAGAATTTAACTATATTTACTATAATAAAGATTCTAAATAGAAGATAAGTTAGATAAGCTAAAGTACTTATATCGTATAACTTTACTATTATATATAGAAAGGGATTAGAAAACACGCGAGTAGATATACTTAGTCGAAGATAGGATTATAATAAAGATATATAAGAAAAACCAAAAGCTATACTTAAGATAATAATAAGGGGACTTAAATATAATTATAAACTATTAGCTATAGTAGTAGTAGTTAAGGACACATTCCTCGAGTAAGAAATTAAGGAAGTATATAAAATAGATAAATAGGTTTCCTGACTTAATAAAGACCCGATACTAAGATATAGGATAGACTACTAAGGACTAGTATATTTCAAGGGGTTAGTCTATATACCTATAAGAATACGAAAAGGTTTTATTAGAAAATAATACGAGTTACTAGTATATAGATATTAAGGGATAAATAAAACGTGAGAATAAATCTTAAGGGACTACTACTTTCTAGGAATAAGGAAAGTAATTTAAGAGACTATCGCGAAATATAACTTATGTAATAAAAGTAAGGTAAACTAGTATAAACCCTTCAGAAAAATAAAACCTAACTATATACCTATAGTAATATAGTCGTCGATTATATTTGACTTTATTATTAAATTACTAGTATTAAGAGAACTAATAATAAGGGTTATCTATAATATAATATAGGTAATTATCGAAAGAATAATGAGGTATAAATACTTTATATTATATAAGGAAAGTAGTAATACGAAGGAGTTAGTATACGTGTTTAATAGAATTATTATAGTATAATATAGACTACTTAATGAAATAATCACTAATAGAGATAAGCTCTTTACTTCTAAATTCTAGATAATATTAATAGTATAAATAAGTACTTACTATAAGCTTTCGATAGTATTCTACCCTTAGACGAATAGAATTATAGAAAGACTTAACTAAATACTAGAGTAATATTTACGATACTATATTAACTAATAATAAGATAATTAAGTAGAACTACTACTAATAGTATAATTTACTTATAATAGTATAAAAAACGAAATAACTAAGACAATACTCTTTTATACGAATTATAAGTATAAGCTTATAGTATATAGGTAACTTAGAAAAAAACTTATTAATATAAAAGAAGCGATATTATTAGCGAAAAAATATAATAGCTCTATATATATAACTAGTAAAAGATATAGAATTCAGAAATTAGAGGATAATATAATATATGAACTAAAAAAGAAGTTAAGAGCCTTCTTTAGAGAAAGGGGGTAAAGTATACTTACTTTAGAAGAATATTGAAACGAAATAACTAAATAATAAACTAGACTTTAAGAAGTTGGGACTATTCGAAATATTAGAAAAAATTAGAGACATTAATTATAAGCTACGACTATTAATAACTAGTAGACTCTATCCTATATTTTATATATTACTACTTAAACTAGCCCCTAAGAATTTACTAGAATCGAAAGAAGAAGTATAATTAGAAAATAAGTTACGAGAATATAAGGTAGAAAGAATTCTAGATACTAAGAGGACAACGAAAAATTAGTAAGAGTATCTTATTAAATAGAAAGACTACGAAGATATAGAAAATATATAAGAACCTACGAAAAATCTCAATTACCTAGACTTATTAGAGGAGTTCTAGAGGAGGTATCCTAATCATATAAAGAAGAGTCGCCGACTAGTAGAGATTAAAGAGTAGACTAGAAAACGGGATCTAGATTAAAGTTATTAAGACTAAGAAGAGTAGATAGATCCACGGATTCTATTAGATAAGGACTATTAGGAGGGGGATCCTCGCGAAGCTATCACTCACGTTTAACTTTACCCTTCTTCTTAATCTCGTCTAACTTATCTAATATATACGTACTACGACGTAATATCTCACGGGCGCGCGATCGTAATAATTTCTTTTATTTTTGAAGACGAGCTAATTTAGTAGTAGCCTCGGTAAGGATAATAGTCGTCTTTACCTCTTTATCGTTTAGACGATCCTCCTCGGTACCTACTCGATTCTAGTTATTAATAGAGGGACCTAGGATATTGTAATAGACGCCGGAACAAATATACTCACTATAATAAGAGGAGTCGTGGGACACTATATAATAGAGGGCGCGTTTCTTATAACGGGAATAAGTAGGTATTTCGAGGCTACAAAGAAGTATTTTATTAGTAAGGGCTAGGTATTCTTTAATTTTTATATAATAGAGAGAAGATATAATATAGTATAAACTAGAAGGCTAGATATAGTAAGTATCCCTACCTTAAGTAGTAAGTAAGTATCGAGGACGATACTAGGCTAGAAGGGGGATAGTATTATAGACTACTATAGTAGCCTGAGGCTCAGACACCTAGCGGGTATCACAGAGAACTCTATAGCATGTGGCGAGGTTATATGAGGATCACGTGATAGATTAAAGGATCTAAGGATTAAGGGGAAGGATCCATGGATCCGGTAATCCTTAGTATAGGAAGTTTCTATATAGTTCTTATATTTCCTATTACCTAGATAAAAGCTTTATACTTAACTTAAATATAGTATTCTCTATACTTAGTAACTTACGACTATAATACTATTATAACTACTTAGATACTACGAGGACATTCTTATTTAAATACACTAGTACTCGCTCGACTATGTATCGTATAGTACGGATTATTATACCTAAATAATCGCCTTAAACACGTGAATACCTTACCTTAACTTAGTATCTACTCTATATTTTAGTACTATTACTAGGAGATACGTATTTATTTAAGTTATTGTCTTGTCGTATTTACTCTTAATTCTTAATACCTATTATTTATCGAGCTTAATTAATTACTTCTCTTCTATTACCTCTTATACCCTAACCTTACGATTTATATTATATAAGAGAGTTTAGAGATATAAATCTCCTAAGCTAATATAACTAATAGTATACTCGTATAACTTAATACCTAACTACGAGTCTATACTCACTAGCTATACTTAATACATACGAGAATTACTATAACTATAAGCTAGTTAAGATTACCTTAACCTAGTACTCTAATACCCGCCTAATACTACACGATAAGTAATAGTAATAGTAGCTATAGTAGCTACCTCTAGCTAAAGAGAAAATATATTCGATTTCAGATAACTTATAAAATAAGAGCCTTTATCTCATATATTACTTATATCTATATCTATTAACTAGTAATACTTATAGTTACCTGAGTTAGAGCTTATATATATTAATATTAAATAATTCCGCCGAATTCTAATATACTATAAGGAAAGAGACTAATTAGAAAAGTTTTATCGTCTAATACTAATAAGAAAGCTATACCTCTATAAAAGTAAGTATAATTACGTAATAAGAAGACCTAGAAAGCTAAGTAGAAGATTCCTAATAACTAAAAAAGTAAAAGAGATAGAGAAGATAAAGGAAGGTAATATAGAGGGTAATAGACCTTAAGAGACACTTATATAGATATTAAATAATAGAGAATTAGGTAAGAAATAAAAAGGTAATACTAATAATTCGAGATCTAATAAGAAAGTAAGGCAAAATACCCTCTCAGCGGTATTTCCTTTCGTATAATTCTTTAGATTTAAGATAGAGCTTTAGAGGTAGAAATTTTGAAAGGACTTAGAATTCGGTAATTTATTCCTAAGTATATTTCGAATTAGTCTAAATATAGTCTATAATATAAGCTCTACTATATATCGTCCTCTTATCTCTATATAATCTATTACTTAGTAGTACTTATATCGTACTCGAAAATCGATAATATAAAATCTATTTAGTCTCGTTTATATCGAATAATACTATTCTACGAATATATAAAGAATAAAAGTAAGGAAGAGGAAAATAATATATAATTATTACGATCTATAAGTTAATAACTTCTATATTTTTAATATCTCTAAGGGTAAAAATACAAATAACTTAGAGGAGTTATATATAGAGGAGTTATATATAGAGGAGTTATATATAGAGGAGTTATATATAGAGGAGTTATATATAGAGGAGTTATATATAGAGGAGTTATATATAGAGGAGTTATATATAGAGGAGTTATATATAAAGAAGCTATATATAGAGGTATTAAACTAATTAATACCTATTATTAGATTAACTAAGATTATAGTAATACCCTTTATTACCTCTACTAGTATATATAGCTATTTATAGTTTATACCCTTAGGGCTAAGGAGTATTAAGTATATTTAAAGTATAGCTAATTATACTCTTAATAATAGAGAGTATATCGGGATAATAGTAGTAATAACTATTAATATAAAACTATGATTTTATTAGGGGAGTTATAAAGCTCAATACTAGGTATTCGAATATAATACTAATAAGTACTAGGCTAGAGGGTAATTAGAAATGAACTATACTAGATATACTCTATAGAACTCTTATTCTTAACTAAAGGATAATATAAGGAGTAATTATTCTATAAACTAAATAACTTAATTATCTAAGTATTAAATCCGTATAGAGTTACTTAAATAATTATCTTAAAGAAGAGAAGTTATACTTTATAAAAATAAACTTTAGGAGGAATAGAAGGAGAATTATAGAAAGCCTTTCCTCTCACGACCCCTTTAATACTAAGTTAATAAATACTTAGGGTAATTAGATAACTTAAGAGGCTTATATAATATATCTAATAATATCTTTTATATATAAGTTAATACCTTTAGACGTTTATTATTAGATATATCTTCGTGTATAATTCCCCTTACTACTACGTTATTACACCTTTATACCTATTCTCTATATAGTTAAGAACCGGGATTACCTTATCTTATACCTATTCCTAAATTTGAGTAATTAAGCTAGAACTATAATCTCTACCCTATCTATATAAAATAATAAACTTACCTCTAGAAATTAGCTAAGGTGTTTTATATTAATTATTACTTTCTTTACTTAAAAGCCTCGAGCTATTCTTCCTCCTTATAATAGTTATATAATAGGCTATTATAGTAAGATACCTATAAATAATCTAGCGATAAGCTAAAATAATTAAAGTAGATCGTGATTTAGTCCGAAAGGAGCTCGCTTATTAATCGAGATTTAGAGGTAGCTTATATTTAGTAATTCCTTTCTTCTTACTATTATACGAGTATAGAAAAGATTTATCTTTACTTAATATAAGCCCTTATATCGACTTATACTTAGGTATAAAGATCTATACCTAGACTCTAATTTCTCTACTAAATAGACTCTCCTAGTAATAAGCTAGCCTATAATATAAATTCTCACGAGGTATAAACGAAAAAACAAAGTAACTACTAGTATAGCCCTAAAAATACCACGAAATTATTTATTTTTGTAGCCTCCTTATTAAGCTATTTCTAATTAATTTATCTTAATTAGGTTATAACTATTCGGAGTTTAAGGCTATAAAAGTTATATTATTACTAATTCACAAATTAGGGTTATTTACTAAAGAGGATATTAGAGAAGATAAGATAATTATTAAGTTAATAGGGAAGAGAGTTATAGTCGAGGAGGTAAATACTCTAGAGAAGTATTACTAGGGGATTAATATTAAGGAATATTTCCTATTTATAGTCGATAAATATAATATTATTAACTATATATATAAGTCTAATACTACTCGCTTTACTAATTATAGCTATAAGCTAAATATAGAGGTAAAGATAATTAAGTTAAGAGAGAAGAATAGTATTATTTACTTCTTAAGGTATATAATTAAGAAAAGTATATTTTCTTCTATTATTATTAGGACTTATAAATAACTTTTAAAAGCAAGGAACTTACTCTAAGCTATAACTTTAATCTCGAGATTAGAAACTATTATTATAACCCTTATAATTATAGTATATTAATTTACTAGGGCTTTATTAACTAGAATAATAAACGAGGATCTTACTAATATTATTTATATAATAATTATAATTATTAAAAGCTTAAATATAACACTATAGTAAGAAAAGAGAAAGTAATAAGAACGTGATTAGGAAGATAGAATAACAAATATAGTTTATTAATATAGTAGTAAAATATATATTTTTAACCTAAAAACAACTAATTATTATAACCTAAGTCTATAAGAAGGGCTCTAACCTAGTTACTAAGAACTAGTTCTTAGGGTATTAGATATATTAAGAGCCGAGGACGTAATTTCTAGAGTAGAGGTAGTTTCTAGTAAGGAGGAAGTATTTTCTAGGGTAGAGCTTATAAGAAGAAGCTAAAAATATTAGTCTTAACTTCTCTACTCTTTTCATATAATAACTCTCTAGAGTTATCTAGTTCGAGTCCCTCTAGAGTAAATATATAAGTATAGTATATAAACTTATAAATAGCTTAAACGAATTCCTTTTATAGCTTCTTAACTTCTAGCTTTAAATAAGTATATATATTTACTAAGTTTATATAATAGATACCCTAGTAGTATTTAATTAGGGATTTAATTAAGTTAGATATTAGCTTAAATACAATCTCATTCTATAATACTATATCTATAAATATAATATATACTTTAATATAAATAAGTTAGAAAGCTTATATTAAAGGGATTAAGTCCTTAAGTTTAATATCTAGAGCTCTATAAAGTATAATAAAGGCTAAGGTCTATACTATAATCGAGGACAATAGTATTTTAGTTAAATAACTTTAGTATTATTATATACTACTACTAGGACAGAGCTTAGTTATATATATTAGTATTAATATTAACTAATACTTTACCTTAGAGCCTAGAATAATATAAATAGAAGTTCTAGGTATGAAAGTAGTAGTAAAAGCTAGTAATAGAAGATATACTAGGGTATATATCTCCTTAATAGCTTCTAGAATCATAGTTAGATATTATCTAGAACTAGGATAAGCCTCTAAATACCTTTATAATATATAATTTTTCGTACTCTTTTATTAATAAGAGTTTTGAGTTTTATTTAATTTAGTAGTTTTATAATATTTATCTTTAATATACGAGTTTTCTAGGTATTATTTATATATATCGATATCGTGACGATATCTAGAGGAGGTAAGGCTAGTAGAATTAATTTAAGTTCACTATAGTACTTTTTTTCTCTAGTATCTTATTAGGTTATATATAAGGTAATTAGTAAGAGTAGGATATTATTTAGGGGTATATTTGTATTATTACTATCCTTACTCCCTAAATAAATTAAGCGAATATTAAAATCTCGGGAGTATTCTAGTATAGGGCCAAATCCGAGCTAGAGTATAATTTATATAGGATATTAGGGGAGTATTCTATATCTAATAAGTAGTAAAACGTAGCTAATAGTAAGATAAGAGATAAGGGGTTATATAGGATACTAGTTAAGTATTAGTTCGAATATTTGTTCTACTTATCTATTACCCTTTTACTACTCTTTTACTACTCTTTCACTATACCTTATTATCCCTTTATTACTTATTTACTACTACTTTACTTTCTAGTATAAATTTATTCTAATACTAAATAGCCTATAGTATATTCTAGATTATAAGAAACTTATTATAATCGCTTATAATATCGAGAGCTAAGAGATATAACTCGAGAATCACAAGGCCCTCTTATTACCTCGGTTTCTCTATACTTTCTATTAAACTACTAAGATATCTAAATAAGTATAGAAAAGACTATATATTATCTATAATACTACTTTATCTAAAGGCTACTACTTCTTTATTCTTTTTATATAGTATATATTAGAGAGATATTATATAAAGAAGTTAGTTACCGAATTCCTTATAATAATTAAAGAAAATAATAAGAGTTATTAATTTAACTTAGACTACGAGACTATTATTACCTTCTAGAATTAGGTATTAGAAACCAAAGTACTAAGTTTTAGCGAATTTACTAAGACTCTTATAGATCTAGATATAATACTTATTAAGCGAATACTTTCCTAAAGAGGGCTTTAGGGGACTAATAATTAAATAAATATTATAAGTATCTTATTTCTAGATTATATAATCCTACTTTATTAATTATTTTTAAGGATAACTAAGTATTAAATAGATCTACCTTCTACCGAGCTATATATAGCCTTCGACGAGTAATAGTTAGTATATAAGTAAGGGTAAGGTATTATAGAAGTAAAGGAGGAAGGTAGGAATATTGTGAAGTTTTTGATTCTAAGACTAAGTATTCGAGTAGACGTAATATATAATAAGTAAGAAACTATAGGTATTATAAGAGAATAAGTTCCGAATAAAGTAACTAGTGAGTTAAATCCTTTATTAGTTTCGCTACTTATAGTTAAGTAAGTAGCTTTCTAGATTACCCCGACTTTCCCGAAGACTTAACCGTACTTCTAGAAGAGATTAGCTTTAATACTCCTAAGTTTAATCCTTCTAAGTTTAATACTTTAATAAATAAGATACTAAACTTTTTATATAAGTAATAGCTAAGAGACGAGGATAAGGATAAAGAGCTGGATCCTACCTAGGTAGTAATAGCTTATTATTTCCTTTTCCTTTTCCTTATAATAATAAATTCAAAGTTTATTCCGATTTTACTACTCCCTATATCTATTACCTTTTATTTTAACTCTAGTATATCTAGAAGTTATATCTTTAGCTATTTTCTAATTATAATTACTTTAGGGGTTATAAACTCGAATATAATTATTATTTCTTCTTTTATTCCGAAATATAGTTAAGTATTAGAAATTATTCTACTAGATCTATTAAACTAGAGGATTATAATAATAGTAGAACTTATAAGCTACTATTATAATATATTTCCTCCTTCTTTTAGTAGCTTACTATAATGAGGTTAGATTTGGAAGCTTTAGACAAGTACTTTTACTCTTAAGTAATAAGTAATATAACTCGATATAAACTACCCTAATATATTATTTGTAATCCCTTAGCTATTAGAAAGACTACTAAAACACACTAGCTAGTTATAGGTTTACTACTCCTAAAAGAAGGGAAATGCCCTAGGTATATTATATATTATAACTAATATACTAGAATATAAGGTTTATTACTAAAGAAGGATTCTATAACTAGTATAATACGCTAGAAGAGATTAGATAAATATCTATAGAATATTTAGTTCTATATACCGAATTAAGGATATATTATTTACTAAACTCTAGGTTATCTTCTATATTAAACTTAAAGCTTCTCTCTTCTATTACACGAATACTATCCCTAATTACCGAGTCTTTTAACTCGAAGAAGCTAAGGCCTTCTTCGGAAAGAGATACCTTTACGAGCTCTTCTAATAATATAGTTAATACTATATATAGTTATAGGATATTATTAGATTAAAATCTAGTAATAGTCGAAAAGGATAAGATTCGGCTATATTCTAGTAAGGGATCTAGTTTTATCTACGTGATATAGATTACAAGGGACAATACGAGAAGTCCCGAGGCTATATCCCTAATAAAGGTATATAGTAGTAGGGAAGGTCGATATAGGGCTTTAAATAAGAGAACTAGTATATAACATGAAATAGAGGGCTTTCTTTAGTTATAAAAGTAGTATTATTCGTACTCATATTACTACTATTTATTATCTTCTCTTTAATCTAAAGATAATAGCTTTTTAGCTCTAGAATTTAGGTACTATTATAGATAACCTAAGCTTCTAAATTTACTACTTAACTCCTAAGCTATATAGTTACTTAGATAATTAATTCGTATACCTAAGATAAAAGCGAATAAAGTAAGGGGCTTTCTCTATAATTCGAAAATACTAGACTAGTAGAATTTTGAATTTTAAGTCTAAGAAGTATATAGTATATATATATATATATTTATTAAGGACATTTAGTAATAAGCGAGGGTTAGCGCGAAGACTTATAAGCCCTAAATACTAAAAGAAAGAGAGAGAAAGGTATATTTAATAGTCTTAGAATAGTACCTAACCCCGTAAATAATAGATATACTTAATCTTATATAATAGTACTAAATAGCTTAAAGCTTTTCTCTACCTAAAAATAATTAATCAAGCCTCCTAGTAAATAATAAGACTAGAATTCCGAACCTAGATATATTTACTTAGTAAGTACTACTAAATCCCTTTACTATTCGAAACTTTTTACTCTAAACCCTTCCTATAACTAGGGTATTCGCCTCCTCTGACCTTGCCCTTATTACTATAAGTTTTATATAGAACTATTATTTAATAGAGAGAATACTAATAATATAATATTAAGATATATAGAGACAAGTACTATCGCTTTAGTAAAGAGAACTAATTAAAGTAGAAGCTAATTTTTATTAGAGGAGTAAAAGTATTTAAATAGTTTCTTGTAATATTTAGCTTCGACGAATAATATTAGTTAATTATCTAATTAATACTAATTAGCTAAATAACTAAATCTGAGCCTTATATTAGTCAGAATTTGGGACTCTATTTCTTTTTTATTAATTACCTCAAGTATTATAATTTACTTATTCCTACTTTCTTCTAATTATAGTAACTCGCGGCTAAGTTCTTTCTTATACCTTATAGCCTAAAAGTATAGACTCTTTTACCCCTCTACTATCTCAGTACTATTATCCTCTATATCGATCTACTTTTATTTAATTATCTTATTAGTAACAAGTTATTAAAAAGGGTTAAGATAATTAGTGGTAAAGGATTAGGAGACACGTGTTTAATAAAGTAATTTCAGACTCCGTTTCGTAGGAAGGTAGTGATTATTTAGCCTCGAGGTAGACTACTTAGCTCTCCCTCTAATAAAGAGCTATTTAGTCTCGATAATATCTCGAAGAAGTTCTAGATATATTATTTTAATATTTGAAAAGAATATAGATTACCTCTAGATAAGGATAAAGTTTTCGAGTTTCTTATTAGTATTAAAGATTTATCTAATAAAAGGAAAATTCTAGTTTAAATATAGGGCTAATAAAAAGCATTCTTAACTAATACTAGGAAAATCTAAAGTCTTTTTACTTAATTATATATAGTTAGGCCAACTCACTTTACACGCCCTCTACTTATTAATAATAAAGCTAGTCTATCCCTATTCTACCCTTACCCTCACCTAATACTAAAATACTCCTAGCTTTAATCTTTTTATATATAGGTTCTAGAAGTAGTACTATCTAAGCTAGGCTTATTAGGTACCTTACTTCTAGTAAGATATAATATCTACTATTACTATAGCAAGTATTTATAGTATATACTTCACTAGTATTATACTTAGTATTATTATTACACTTAGCTAAATCTATATAAAGCTTATCCTAGAAATATATTAGGATATAGTTAATATCTTAGCTATAAGTATATACTCTACTAAGGTATATAAGGAGCCTATAACTATTACAAGTACCCCTAGTAATATAAGAACTAGATATAGAAAGCTCGGTATTAGATATTATAAATAATATAAGCGCTAGGGATAGATTTATTAAGCTTAAAATCGCTATTAATAAGACTACTATAAATTAAGAGAAACTAGTAAAGGACGAGAGGTTAGAAAAGGACAAAGCTTAGATTATAATAGACTCGCTAATCGAGCTATTTTAAGTAGTAGTACTCTAGGATACTATAGATATAGCTATAGATTACGAATAACTAAGGGAAGATAAGATCGAGCTATTTTAAGTAATAGAGCTCTAGTAGACTATAGATATAGCTATAGATTACGAGTAATTAGCGGAGATCGAGCTATTTTAAGTAGTAGTACTCTAGGATATTATAGCTATAGCTATAGATTACGAGTAACTAAGGTAAGACAAGATAGAACTATTTTGAGTAGAACTCTAGGATATTATAGAACTCGGGATTTCTATACTAAAGGTACTCTAGAGACACGGGCTAGACTTATACTATTAGTAAGAACCTCACAAATATAAGTAAGTAAGGTATATACTAGTTAATATAACTAATAGAGAAGTTATTATTAAGATATAAGACTATCTTAGATATTACTAGGAAGAAAATAATAAGGTATATTAAATATATTATAGATTATAGATTAATAGAAAAACTAGGTATTAGTCTAGTAGAGATGTACTACTTAATATAAATAAGCTAAGTAAATTATTAGTAGGATTATCCTTTATTAGCTCTTACTAGCCTACTATATTTTAGTCTCTCGGTTAAAGGATAATAGTATATAACTAATAAATTACCCCTAATTCGGTAAAGGATTAATATTTTAATAGTATTACTACTAACTTAATAAAAAGAATAAGATAAGCTATAAGCTTTAGTTATATACTATTATTTACTATTTGAAATTTAATAATATAAGAATAATACTATTATAGGTTAGAGGATTAAGAGATAACCTTCTTTAATTTTATATATATATAATATAATAAAGTATCTTATTTTCTATAGAGTATTTACTATAATATAATAATAAAAAGAAAAAATACGTCTAAGGGAGTCTTAAAGAGAAAGAATACTTTGCTTAAGAAAGCCTATGAATTAGGGTAAGTTCCTAAGTTTAAGATAACTCTATTTATCTAGTAATAGAGTCAAATTACTATATTTAGATTAATCGATAACGAATCTTAGTAGCTACTAAAGGTAGAAATCGTAAGTTAAGTTAGAACTAGATCTAATATATACTAATATATATAATCTAGGATTTTGTATACCTTATATCAAATAATCTTCTATTATATTACTTTAAGAAGTAGAGTAAAGGTAAATAGGATAATTTAGATTACTTCATTTCTAAGTAGAAGATATAATATAAGGAACTATAAATAAAGAAGTAATTCTATAATACTTAAATTACCCGATATTATTTCTATGAATTCGAACTATATACTAAAGATAAATAAGAGAGAGTTAAACTAGAATATATATTATATCGTGAAGTAATAAGAAATTTCGGAAGGGAATATCTCGACTCCTCCCTTTTACTAGAGTACCTAATTAGTAATACGAATACCCTAGCTTATAACCCTTATAGTAATTATAGGCTTACTAGGTCTTAATTCAAATATACTAGAATACTCGTATAAATAATATTATTATTATCTATTTATTATAGTATTATAACTTTAAGTAAACTATATATTAGAATCCTATTACTAAGTTAATATAGTAAAATTAAAGTTAAAGGCTTACTCTTCTTCGCTACTAGAATCCCGAGACCCACGTTTACCTTCGTAGATAAAGCAAATATATAGTCTTAATACCCTTAGTAATATAGCTTACTTTAAGAAATAATACTATTCTTATTAGTATTTATTTAGTAATATAGGATCTAAAGCAGCTCCTTATATTTATTAAACTCTTAAATAATTCTTCTATAGTATAAGAGAGGAAATCAAGTATATCTTTAGATTATCTCTCATTGTCTAAGTTAAGATAAGAGCTAGAAAGTATTATTTCTTCTATAATTCTAGCTAAAATAAGGAAGTCTAATAGAACTTATAAAACCTTAGGGCTTTTATAAAGGTTATTATACTTAAGCTTTCGAAGATCTAAGACTTTAATAGATAAATAAGCCCTAATTACGTCTTAGGTATAAGAAGGACTAACTAAGCTTTATTTCCTTATCTAAAGATAACTAAATGTTTTTTGTGAGAGATTTTTATAAGAAAGTCTTAGTAAAGAGATATAAGTAACCCTCTTTAGGACTTATCTCTATAAGCTATAGCCTAATTAGTATTAGGGATATCTAAGTACTTCTATAAGTATTATCGCTATCGCTTACTCCTCTAGCTCATATTCCTAGAACTTTAATTAAGTGAAAGAGACTTTAAGGTATTCCGTAATAAGAAATATTCTATTATTATTATAATAAATATTATAGAGGGTTATAATATTAGGGTATTAGATATAGGGAAGAATTAGGGGATTACCTAGGATATTAAAACTAGAAACCTCTCGGATTTTAGTAAGCTAGAAGGATAATACTTTATATAGTATTAATATAGTCTAATTAAGATACTAAATATAGCTAAAGTTATCTTATAGACTCTTGAGTAATATCCTAAGTATCCTTTAAATCTTCTTAGGTACTCTTAAATCTATAGATATTAAATAGACGATATTAGTATTATTAGATAAATAGCCTAGAAAAGCCTTAGCTTTCTTTAAACAATAGTATACTAGTTAACTCATCGTTTTATTATTTCCTATAATAGTCTTAAGGGGATAAATACTCTTAGAAAATATAAATACTAAGGAAGTAAGAAAGAAAAGTAAGTACTTATTAAATAATAATATTAGATTTAGTATATATTATAGTAACTATTTAGTAATAGTATATAATTATTTAATTCATATAATTATTAAGCTATAGACTAGGGTTCTATTCTAAGTAAGGTAATAACTTTTAGCTATTAAGATTTAGATAATTGCTCCTCTTAGTAACTTACTAAATTAAGGGTAATAATAACGAAAATTAGTCCTTTAAAGTTTATATAGACCTTAGTATATATACGTCGTCCTTACTTTCCTCCTTAATATATACTAAGTTTCTATCTCCCCTTATACTATTATCGTTATATTTAAGAGTTGCCCTATACTCCTAGCTTCACTTATAGACTATATATATAACTAAAATAACTTAGAAAGGTATCTCTACTAAAGTATAGGAAATTATAGTTAATTAGGTAAGAACGAGTTCTTCTTTATTTAGTAGATATCTAATCTAGGTAGTTCTTTAATAAATTAGACCTAGTAAGATTATATAGGGTCTCGAAATACTTCTAGTATATTACTCTCCGATTATTATATAAAATAATTAATATTAAAGTAGAAGATAAGTAGTATCTCGTAGACTTAAGTCTTACTTAATAATAATTATCCCTTTATCGAATTTCTCTAAAGCTCTTTCTTCTCTTCTAACCTTATAGTTTCGCTTCTATATATCTATATCTCGTCTACTCTTAGATCTCGGCTATTTCTTAGAAATTAGTATTAGAATAATTTTTAGGGGACTTATTAGAGATATTTGAATAAACTCCTTAGTCTAAGGTATTTAGTACTTATCGTTAAGTCCTTAGCTCCTTTATTCGTGAGAACTAATTAGCGAATCTAAATAATCCTATATTTAATCTAACTTTTTATTCTCTAGTATAACTACTCCCCCTAATACCTTAGCTATAGCTATTACTCTACGATACTCTTATAGTTTCTCCTTCTTTAAGTTAAATAACTTTTTCTTAGTAATCTCTATATAGTCTTTAGTGTTTTTAAGTATAATTTTGTGTCCTTTCATTATTCGCTATACCTTTTATTTTATAGCTTTAATAAAGTCTTAAGTAATCTCGAGTTACTAATTCAAGGAGTAATAGTCTTCTTTAAGCTTAGTTATAGTTACCTCGTACTTAGCTTTTAGATTTTCATATACTTAGTACTATATATATAGTTACTATTCATACCCCTCTATTAAAGTAGTAATCTTACTATAACTAGTATATATTATCTTTTGGGCTTTAGAGATTATAGAGATTATACTATAGAGTTTTTAGTTAATATAGAGTAAGTTATAGTTTATAGGATCCGACTATAGTCTAATACTATTATAGGGAGTTAGTGTCTCTCTCTATAAGTTAAAATAAATTACCTAAATATAAATTAGGATATATCTTAAAGAGGATATTCTTTATACTAACTATTCGGCCTTAACCTTCTATAATCTAACCCTAAGGATATTAAGAGGACATGATTTAAGTTAATTTAATAATAGTATTATACTATTAGCTAAGAATTATAAAGGACAAATAAAAGGGAAGATAAGAATACGAGAGAGTCTTATAGTAACTAATCTAGTAGTTGTTTTCTAAGTAATACTTAGCTTATACTAAAGTCCTACTAATAGAAATAGTACTCATTTATATTTATAGTATAAGTTATCTCAAGCCCTGAGCCCGAGACACTAGGTAACCTATAAAGAATAGTAGAAATAAGTAATATAGTATATAGAGTATAGATTAAAATATTAACTCTATAGCTCGTATTATATAGTCTACCCTCTAGTATTACTAAGGGATATAGTATAAAGTAATATATAATAGATCTAAATTTAGAGATAAGTTAAGGGTACTACTCGTATTAAGGTTTTATAAGAAGCTTAGCTAATACCGAACCTCCTAAAAAGCATTATTCTAGAGAGTATATACTAAGGCTAAGTACTAGGATTATCCTCTTAGTAATATTTGACCTTCCTATAACTAGCTCACTATAGGTCTAGACCTTAATAATACACCCGACTAATTGATATTTTAGTAGCTAGGCTTAGTAATAAGCGATTATAGAGGGTATTAGTAAATATAGGAAGGTAGTAACTATAAGGATAATTAAAGACTAAGTAATACACCTATTCGCTAGTAAGAAAGATAATACTTATAATCTAAGCTAGGGCTAAGATTATAGCCTATATATGAGCTCTAATATAGGAGATAATAATATTAATTCTCTAAGTCAAGTACTCTAATACTACCTCCTCTCTTCTACCTTATTATTTCAAGAAGGTCTAAAAGTAGGCTTAGTTATAGCTCAAAGACTTGAGTCTACTCTACTAATAATACACTATCTAAGCCCCTTTTATCTATAATTAGAAGTAAAGTATACCTCCTTTTACTCCTCTAGGTAATTACTAGCGAGGAGTTATATATTACTTACTTATATAATTAGTATAGTTATAAGTAGTAATACTATATAATTAGGTTCTATTATAAGCGAAGTAGTTATTAAGATTCGAATAGTCTCGTCTTACTAAGAGTAAGTGATCACGTGAGTAATAGCCCCCTTTTCGGCTTATTACCTCTATCCCTATACTAAAATACGTCTCATAAGTCTTTATAGTCGAAAATAGCTCTCTTATTACATTTCACTAGTAGAATACTCGGTATATAATAGTATTTGAAAGAGTAATTAGAAATAGCTATTCTCTCTATAAAAGCTTATACTAGTCAGAAATAATTCCTTTCCCTTATAATAATACTAATTAATTACTATATTGAAATATAATATAAAAGCTAGAGTCTAGTTTAATCTACTATCCTCTAAAGTACACTAGGTAAGAGAATAGTTAGCTAAGCCACATAGTACTAGTATTATTATAGTTAGCTTAGCTAGGTATTAAAGGTTAATAAGCTTTTATAGAAGATAATAGTAGAGAATATATAAGTAAACTATTCTAAGTACAAGTTATATATATACTAGTGTTTTATATATAGTCTAGAAGAGTGAAATTCTAGATACTATTATAGGAGCTAAATAGTATAGTAGTATATAAGTATTTTAAGGATATTTAGTTTATCTTAAAGAAGGAACTAAAGAGTACGAATTATCTTATAGATATTCTTACCTTATAATAGTAAGGAGTTTACTTCTAAGTTATAAGAAGAGATTACGAAGACACTAATAAGTTATTATAGATATACTCTATATACTCGTACTTACTAAGAGTAATTAATATATAAACTAGTAGTATAGCCCTTATTATAGTTATTCTCTAAGGAGCTAACTCCTCTAAGCTAAAGATATCTAATAATAGGTTCGTGTAATTATATTAGTAGAGTAAGTCCTAGAGCTCTTCTTATAGCTATACTAATAAGAGTATAGCGAGCCCTTATTAAGTTTATATTATTTCTAATATCCTTTTTATCTTTTAAATACCCTCAGAATTCTAGACTATAAATATATTATTTACTAAATCCGATTTAGTAAATAATTACGATAATAGAGATATACTTTAAACTAGTAATAATATAAACTAGAATTAGAAGACTAGTAATGACTTAACTATAACCTCTAAGTTAGGGAAGAGGAAGGTGTCACGGGCTAGGCCTTTATATAAAGAAGACTAGTGATTCGTTTAACTAAATAGAATTCTCTAAGGAGAAAAGAGAAGAGAAAGGAAGCGAGGACAGGAATCGTATTCCTTAAGGCGTTCAAGCTCCCTAAGTAATACGTAGTTACTCTATTAACTAAAGGGGGTATATTATATAACTATAGATATATCCGAGATTATATAACCTAAGCGAGGCTTCTAGCTAAGTATATTAATTAGGTCTTGACCTATTATATTACCCCCTCCTTACCCGTAAACACTAGCCCATAAATACGTGGGTAAGACTTCCTTCTATCTAATACTCTCTTCCTAGGCCTCTAAAGCTAATATCTCCTCTAGCACGGAGCGCGGCTCCTATATAGGGCGGCGTAGCTCTTCTATTTTATAAGTAGCTTCCTTAAGACTCCCTGGCCTTATCTTATATACTTCTCATTAAGGATCTACTTGATTTCGTACTTATCTTCGTCTCCCATAAGCTATAGTTATAGCTATAAGTTATCCTAGGACTAATATAGTAATGGGTCTATTATAGCTAGCTAAAGGAGCTTATTATAGAATATGTTATAGATCCCGGAGGTATATTAAGCCAAAAACTATAACTCCCTATAACCTCTACTACTATATACTTAGTATACTTTACGTCGAGCTTCTTAGTTAGTCTATCTATCTATATATTCTAGAGGTTAAGCTATACCTTATCTCTAACCTTAAACTCTAGGGCTTAGTCTCTCTTCTAGTTTATTACTTCCTCCTAAAGCTATTAGGCTATCACTATTATGCTTATATATACTCTCGTATATTACGGAGCTTATATATAATATTATCTACTATCTAGATAAGTAATACTCCTCCGCCTTCCTCACTAACTTTATCCTAGAGCTAGACTAGCTCTATATAGTATCCGTGGGATAGAAAGAAGGGGCTAACCCCGTAGAAGTAGTGTCCCGGTTATTAATCACTAGTTTAGTATATAGTAGGAGGCCTACCTAGTTTACTTAGTTATAGTCTATAAAGGTATAAAGGAAGGTCTTAATTATCTAATTTATTCTTTCTATAGACTCATCTATCTTAGGGTAATATACTATAGATAGTTATTAAGTAATTCCTAGTAGCTTATATATCCTTCCCTATAGTACTCCTATAAACTACTTCCCCTAGTTAGATACTATAGCCCTTAGGAGCCTATATTAATAATAATAAGTCTTTATAAACTACTTCGCTACGTCTCTACTATAATATCCCTTATAGCCTTAAGTATTACTCCCTTCCCTAGGCGGTCTATAATAACTATTATATTAGTATACCCTTCGCTTAATAGGAGCTCTACTATAAAATTAATTAAGATCTCTTACTAGATCCGACTTAGGATAAGGAGGGGCTTTAGGAACCCCTAATAATAGTCCCTCTATACTTTATTTCTTCTATAAGTATTATAGTTTCATATAAACTAATATACTTACCTTAATATATTTAGCTAAAAGAATTACTATATAAGGAGAGTACCTATAATATCTTATCCTAGGTAACTATACTAAATTAAGTTATATATCTACTAAATTAGTTCTATATAGAGCTCTTCTAAGTCTAGAACTTATTATTACCCCCGGAATAGTAGTTATCTAGACTAGGATAGTAAGTACTCCCTTATTAATACCTTAATCTTTAAGCTAGATAAGAATACACGTTTCTCTTCTTATATTACTTTAACTATTACCTAATATAGCTTATCCCCCTCTTAGGTATCTTACTATAGCTTCTTAAGCTTACCTTAGATATGATTTTCTACTTATTACCTTACCTACTTACTACTAAGGTAGTCTTCTCCCGGACTTTAGCTTCTTAAGCCGGCTTAGGAAGAGTCTCTTACTCCTCGAGGACCTATACCTATCCTATCCCTTCCTTAATACTCCGGTCTTATCTTCTAAACTAGGCTCTAAGACTAGAATAAGCTTCTTCTTAATTTATTATCTTACTTATACTAGTACTATAAGAATTATATCCTTAGGGAGGTTACTTAAGGTCTCTAGTTTTAGTAGCTATAATATCCTTAACTACTAATATTTATCTTCTTCCCTAGTAAGTAAGTCTTATTCTTATCTTAAGAGTATATCTACTTATTTATTATCTTTCCCTAGAATATATAAGATCTTAAAATTATATTACGAGAATTAGGGACTACCTTATCTACTATTCTATAAGCTTCTATACTATTATAAAGTACTCTAGGTTCTTATAATTCATATAAACTTTAAATTAATATATACTCCTTAGTTCTATATCCTATTCTTCTAAGTAGCGAATAATACTAGTATCTCCTTATTATAGATCTCGTAGTTATATTCTATAGGGTTATTCTTCTTTAAAAGAATATATAAGGTTATAAGATACCCTCCTTATTAACTTATATAAGGATACTACCTATACTCTACCTAAGGAATCCGTTTCGAGATAGTCTCTCGTTATAGTTAAACTATATAAGTATTAGGGCTAAGATAAATATCTTCTTAAGCTTCTAGAAAGTAGTCTTTACCTAGTCTATCTACGAGAATACCTAGTCCTTATATATAAGGTTAGAGAGCAGTTAAATAATCTCTAAGAATTCCCAAATAAAGTACTAATAGAAATTCGTAAACCTAGGAAGCTCCTTATACCCTTAACTAACTTAGGGGCCTCCTAACTTAGGATAGCTTTAACCTTTACTAGGTCTATACTAATGCCCTTCCTAGCTTCTATAATAAACCCTAAGTACTTTATTAACTTAACCTTAAATTCGTACTTATTATATTAAGCTATAATCCTACCTCTTTTATTACTAGAGGACCTTCTATATATATTTATAGTACTCCTTTCTTAACCCTAAGGAGTAGACTAGGATATTATCTATATATATAGAATAGAATTCATCTAGGAAGTCTCTAAGGGCCTAGTTAATATACTTCTAGAAGGTACTTAGGGTATTTACTAGGCTAAAAGAGGTTACTAGCTATTTATAGAGTCTATATTATATATAGAAAGCTATCTTCTACTCCTCTCCTTTAGTAATATAGATCTTATAGAAGGTAGCTATAATATTAAGCTTATAAACTACTTCGCTTTCCTGATATTCCAAAGGGTCTCATAGATTAATAGGAGTAGGTACTAGTCCTTCTTCGTAAGCTTATTTAGGCCTTAATAGTCTATATAAAACTATAGCCCTCTACTAGCTTTTATATAAAAAGGATAGGGACTATAGTAGGAGAGTAGCTTACTTAGATAAACCCTTTATCTAGTAGTTCTATAAGTATCTTCTATAATACTAGGAGCTTATCCCGGGATATATTATATAGGTCCCTATAGTACTATAGGCTCCTTCCCCTTAACTACCTCTAACTTAATCTAGTAATTAACCCCTTAGCCCTAAAGTAGTAGTAACTTCTCTCTTTCGCTAGGCTAAATATATCTAGAAGTCCTTATACTATTCTAGAGCTTTATATAAGGATCTATCTTTACCTTCTAAGTTAGGCTTTCTAGATATTAGCTAAGCTAACTAAGAAGACTTCTATATTCCTCTTCTTACTCTTCTTCGCTAGTAAGAGAATAAGGCTACTAAGACCTATATATAGTCTATTTTCTCTAACTTAGGGGTTAATATATCGCTTACCCTATTCTATACTAGAGTCCCTAATAATAGATAAATAGTTCTAATTTAAGCTATAGATTCATATATCCTATAAGCGTAACTACTATATACCTAAGATTATATCTAAGCTAGAGATCCTAGGGACTATATAGAGGAAAGCGTGAGGTTTATAATAATTATTAATATCTATCCTAAATACTACTACTTCTCTAATTATTTCTAGTACTTCTCTATTAAAGGCTTCTATTTATTTAGGGGTAATTAGTATATACTAGAGGTTATATTAACTAGTAAAGTAAGAATTAATTATTTTATAGGATATATACCTAGTATTAATAAGAGTTTATACGAAATACTCTTTATTAATATTACTAATATAAGAAAAGGGGCCCTAACTATATCTTTCCTAAATTACTTCTAAGCTTTCTAATCTAACTCTACCTCTATATACTTCTAATAGTAACTTTTATTAGAAGCTAGTCTTTTCCCGAATTAGATAAGCTTAATTCCCTTTATTCTTACTTTAGCTCTTATCTAGGGTATTATTATCTCTCGCTTAAGCTATCTTTACTTTCTTTAGGGCTACTCTTAATACCTTTATATCCTTTACTTTTACCTTTAGCTATTCTTCCTCTTTCCCCTTCCTTTACTTACTAGCTCTAAGGGAGGTACTTAAGTATAGCCTTACTTAGTAGTCGTATATAAAATATTATCTTAACTATATTATAGGTAGAGTCTCTCTTTCTTTTATTAATCGATTTCATTATAGGAGGCCTAATTAGGGGTATTCTTTAACTACTATCGCGAGTTACTTAGTATAGGTTCCTATTTTATTAGCTAGGTAAGCGAGGTTATACTAGAGAGAGGGCTTTTAGGTCTCTTATTTAACTAGTTTAAATAATGGGCCTTTATACTCTTAACTTTAATAAGTTAGTTATTAATTATTTATAACTAAGAGTAATATTCCTTATATAACTCTTCTTCCTTTATCCCTATTATTCCTTCTATAAGTTTAGTTAAGATAATAGCCTTAAGATACCCTTTCTTAATCTCGTCTTACTAGCCCTATCCCTCCGCTTCTAGGATTAAGTAGTTAAAATCGCTTAAAAACTCGCCTAGGGGAATTAACTTCTACTAGACCCGGTTTAATTCTCCTAAGGCCTTCTACTACTTCCTTAGGTCCAGAAAGCTAGGTCTATTTACTTAAATAGCCCTTTAACTATAAACTCTCCTTCCTTCTATATATATCCTAATTAAGGGTATATCCTACTTACCGCTTCTCTAGATAAGCGTCTAAATCTATACTAGACTTTCTCTCTTTCTCTACTAATTACTTCACTATTAATTTCTAGCTTTACCCTTAAGAGTCCCTTAAACTAGGGGTAATAGGCTAAGTTACCCCTATTAAACTTATTAGGGTTTAGGAGATAGGCCTTTAGTTATTTTATAGTAGGGGGCTAAGGATATACGTAGAGTTAGGGTATATAGACTAGAGGGGGTATCTATATTTGGGAGGGGTTTAGGGTTATTATACGTTTATTAATTAAATTAATTCATATAGCTAGGTTTACTATTAAGTTTACTTATTATACTACTAGCTCTAATAGCTATTAGGACTACACTATAAAGGCTTCTTATAGCTACTAAGGCGCTTTATCTACTATCTCGGCTTTATATAGCTATCTATTCATTTAACTAATTACTAGGAGTTCTGCTCCTATATCTTCGTATAATAGAGGGGTCTAGTAGGTTTCCCTTCTTAAGCCTAGTTTAGGAAGAACTCACGACCTCTAATATTAACTAGTATACTAGTACTCTAGCTTCTATATATAGTTTCAGGTACTCCCTATTACTAGCTTTCGTACGCTCCAAAGTCTTACTAATACGTTAGCTTTACGGGTGGTTTCGACTAAGGTCTATTTCTAGCTTCGTCCGCTCTAAGCTTCGTTATCTATATATAGGTTTAGGCTTCTCCTTACTTCTAGCTTTATACATATATAATCTCTAGTTAGTAAAGATAGGAGAGAGAGAATTCTAATATTATAGGCTAGGCCTTTATATAAAGAAGACTAGTGGTTCATTTAACTAAATAGAATTCTCTAAGGAGAAAAGAGAAGAGAAAGGAAGCGAGGACAGGAACCATATTCCTTAAGGCGTCCGAGCTCCCTGAGTGACGCGTGGTTGCTCTATTAACTAAAGGGGGCGTATCATATGACTACGAATATATCCGAGATTATGTGACCTGAGTAAGGCTTCTAGCCAAGTATATTAATCAGGTCTCGACCCGTTATAGAAGGTATACCTTTAAGATAATTCTCGAGGTAAGAGCTTTAAATACTGTATTATTAAGTATTATTTATAATAGAAAAGCTTAGCTAATAGTAATTAATAACTCTATTATATTATAAAAGCAAATAACTTCTAGTTAGGGACTACTTAGTAAAAAGTATTAGATTAACGAGAGGAGCTAAGAGAGTTAGGGACAGCCCTAGACTATCCTCTAGTAACTAGTCGCTTATAATAATATACTTATAGATATACTTATAGACTATATTAGTTACTCTTCTATAAATAAACCTATTTATAAATGAGCTAAGGCTTATATTTATATAGATTTACTACTAGGGAGCTATTTAGAAAAGTTATAGTATATATTACTTAACTTATAAAGACTAATAAAGTATAATATTAATATTATAAGACATTATTATCAAAGAAAAAGATCTTCTAGGTATAGATTACTAGATACTCACGCTTCCTAGTCTAAAGAAATTCTTAGATAATCTGAAGTTAACTATAGAGAAGGATAGTTTCTAGTAATATATAAGAAGATACCTTAGTCTCTACTTACTAGACTATACCTTCGAAATTTTAGGTATAAATCGATATATAGTTACTATATATAAGGCTATAGTTATTTCACGGAAACTAATTAAGAAAGGCGAAGAGATCAAATATCTTTATAAGACCTAGGTTATCTTAATAACTAAGGAAGAGGATAACCTTAATTAAAAGGGGCTTAACTTTAGTATTATAAAAATAACTTGAAATAAGGCTACTTCTTTCTTATTTAGACTTATATATTTTGTAAATCATGACTATAAAGCGAATACTCGACTTATTATAACTAGGTTAATCGGGATAAAGATTATTACTATAAAAGATATTAGGATTAGTAAAGAGATTATAGTTACTTATAACGATAACTACTTTAGAGAAGATAATTACGAATATCTTTATAAGATATATAAAGACTATTATTGAAATAACTAGATATTAGAGGATTAGACTAATTCTAGCTCACCTGAAACTAAGAAGAGAGAGAGCCTAGATAAGTTATTAGTAATATAACCTAGAAGTAATAGTTTATCTATATCGAAGTATATGAATAGACTTTCTAGATCCTTGAGATTAGACTTACTAGAGAAGTTAGCTAAGACCAATTTAGATACGAAAGCGCTATATTAATATATTATACCTAAGTATAAAAGGAGGAAGCGAGTACTTATAAGTAATAGCTTAAGCTATCTTATCCGAGTTCCTAGTAATTATCTTATATTAAGTTCTTACGTCGAATCTATACCCTAGACTTATCTTAGTAGATATCTAAAGGTTACTAAATATATAAATGAGGTTTTAAACTACTCTTATCTAATATACGAGTATTATATAGAATTATATAAATATTAGTAGCCTAAGACTAAAAAAAGAAGTAGATATAATAATGAGGAATACGTTTACTCTAGTACTTGTCTTAATATTACTATCTTAGGGTATTATAAAAAGAGAAGGTAACTAAGAGGTAATATACTATATTAATAGAAGTTATTATATTATTTAGTTCTAAGATTATAATATCTCCTTATCTTCTATTATAAAGTTAAAATTATTCTTTATTACTAGATTTAACTTATTAGGTAGCTCTTCGCCCCTATAGCGCTTCCTATTAACTAGCCTAGGAATAGTAGTAATAAATATAGTCGATTATCTTATCCTTATAAGTATCTCAAAATAATACTACTAAAGAAAATAAGTACCCTACTCTATAGAAAGCTTCTTACCTTAATTAGTATATTCTTTTACTTAATTATTAATATCTTACTCCCTAAATAGTATTTCCTAAAAAATAAGACCTTTCTCTATAAACCTAATTATCTAACCTAAATATACTATAACTTAATTTAGGATATTACCCTAAGTACTCTTATCTATATTTTAATCTAGAGAACGAGTAGAACTACTTTTAGTACATTCTCTAGTAAGTCCCAGAAAGCTAATTAATTACTACTCTAGGGATATATTACTAGAATAAATTTAAGTAAGTCTATATTTATATTAAGGAGACTCGCTTTTATAATAGCTTATTAGATCTACTAAACTAAAAAATATAATATATTATAATTACTTAATATAAAAAGAACTAATCTTATCTCTATCTCTTTTATATTCCTAAAGAGGAGTATGAATCTTATTAAGAAAGAGGTAAGTGAGATCCCGGGTATCTATATTACTATAGCTATACTTAGTTAATAATAGAACCTTTATCCTAGTTATAGTTATTACTAGATATACTATATTTACGAGACTTAGTTCTAGCTTATTTAGATATTCCTTAAATAAAGTAATAATAGGTCTTACTCTATTAGTATTAAAGTTAAAATTTTCGTTAAGCTATAGAATATAGAGTACTTCTCGAAATGTTTTTTTAATTATAGCTTAAGTAAGATCCTTAGTTATTTCGAATTAGATCTTTGTATTCTAGAAGCCTAGTTAGTAAGTAAGCTCTACTAGTTATAGCTAACTATACGCGCTTGAATATTTATAGACCCTATATATATAAAACTATAGCTATTAATAATAAATATTAAAAGAATTAAAATAGTAACTTGAGATAATTATATAAAGCCCTAATACGCTCTATTATATTTCGGTAGTCTAGTAGTTTAACCTAAGGTTAGTAAAATAATAATACTATTACTAGCGAAGTATTTTCTTATAAGACTCTAGTAAGAGTTTAGTTAAGAGTTCAGCTAGCTATTTTAAATACCTAATATCTTTAATTAATATATAGAGAATTAGTATTAGTTTCTTAAAAGTAAGTAGGGTTTAAGTAATATTATCTCTTATTACTTAATTAATAATTCCTAGGAAAAGCTCTTTAGATTCTATACTATTTTAAATAAATTCGAAGTCGGACTTCGAAAGGGCTAATACTCTCGACTATAAGGATTCTATAGTAAAGGGGTTAGTTTATATTATTTTTGCTATATTACTATAGAGTATATAAGTCCAAATTTTCTTAATAAACTTAATATAATACGTTTTTTCCTATACTAAGTTAGACTCAATATTTAAAAGTTTTATAAAACCTAACCTCGTTATATTTCGGGAATAAGAAGGTATCTAGTAATCTTATATAAAATTGCCTCTAGATACCTTAAATATAGAGAATAGAATCTAATACTATAATAAGTATAAGCTACTTAAATAACTACTCTAGGAATTAATCTTAAGAAGAAGTAAACCTTCTCTATTAATATTATACTCCTAAAGTATTATTATTATAGTAGTAGAGTCTTATATAACGAAATATCTCACTAGACATATATTTCGTAGAATAGGAATATCTCTCCTAGAGTACTTATTTAGTATCCTTATCGAGATCTAGGTACTAGTAGTTAGTATAAGTAATTAATTATATAAGTAATACTTACTAGTCCTATAGATATTAATTATTTATTACTATTACAATATATCGAGATATTCCTTTATTACTAGAACTTAGTATTCTAATTTTACTCTATTTCTTAGATTCAAAAACAGCGGATTATTAACTTTAGCTTTAAATACTTTAGTAGTTAGTAGAATCTTTTCTAGTACCTCTTCTAAGACCGAATTATTTATAATAGCTAGAATCCAATAACTTAGTTCCTCTCAAATATATCCTTCACCTTCAAAGTCCTTAACTAATTACCTAATAATCTTTTATTAATCTAATAAGTTAGATATAGAAAGTCTAGATAAGTAATTAATACTCGAGCTATACCCTTAAACTTAGTAAGCTTATTATTTGTAATCTTTAGCTCGAGGGTAACGAGAGTCTCTAAATTTGAGGTTTCTATAAACCTAATAGCTAACTTAGATAATACTTAGTATATAAGGTAAATATAAACTTATATATTTAAGTTTTAGCTTAATATTTCGAGGGCAAAAATCGAGGTTATATAGTAGTCCCTCTCTTCTATTAATGTATAATATTCTCCTAAGTAATATAAACCCTCTATATCTAGAGGGTGAGAGGTAGTTAGAATTAAGTAAGGTAATCTAATAAGTATTCCTTACTAGATAATATAAACCCTTTATATATAGGGGGGGGGGGGGGGGCGAGTAGTCAAAGTTAAGTGAGGTAGGGCGATAATTATTTAAGGGTTATAGAATTTAAGTAAAGTAGTTTAATTATAATATAGTATATATTATAAAGTACTTATAGTTATATTTTATTAAGGCTATTAACTATAGAGTCGAAGTTTAATAGGAAAACCCGTTTTCTAAGTAAGGATTAGGACTTATTAGTAAATTTTCGTACTAGTGAGAAAAATATTAATACTAACTAATATACCCGGTTCCTAGGAGGTTCTAATATATAGAAGATCCTTTTATTAGAAAAAGAGGAGTTATATATTAAAGATTATCGGTTCACTAGTAACGTATAGTACCGTCACGTAGTCGTGGAATACTAATTGTATAGGTTAGTGAAGTGGTTGTATTCTGTAAGTAGGGATCATAGTATCGAGGTTCTAATATACGATCCCTAAATACGCTAAGCCTAATTAGTACTAGTATGTCCCGTTTCCCGCATATCCCATGTCCCATGTCCTATATACAGGAAGCGAGGTCATGTGATATAAATCACATGACCTCCGGGAAACTATATTAATACTAGCAACTACCTGAAAAACGCGAAAAACTAATACAAAAGTACTAAAAACGCACGAAAAACAGTGTCCCTTATTCGTATATAGATTTCCTAATCCGGCCTAGTACTAGACTATCCCTAAGCGCTTAGTGTATGTATCCCTATCGATATTCCTATCCTATATACTTATTTCCCTCCGAATATATCTATTTCCTACCTATATACCTCCTCTATTTACCTTATCTGTATTTAACCTATTCCTCTATGTCTAATTATATAGTATTCGTATTAAGTAGGTATTTGAGGGTATTCGTAGGCTTAGATTTCGTTATCGAATCAGCTAGGTTCGACTCTCCCTTAATCCACTTAACCTCCGTAATCTCTCGTCGTTTGTAAGCCTAGTAGAGGCATATTACGTCGATCATAAGTCGCTTTTCTCGTATAGTTCCTAGCTTAACTAGGTATTCGTAAAGGGACTTAGAATCTATATAGACGACTAGCAAGACTTCGATTTCGAGGGCTTTATCGATCATAGACTTAATTAAACCGCCTATATTAAAGCTATGGGCTATACTATAAAGTTCGGAGGCTAGGACACTTCTAGTAACTCTCTTATACTTCGTAGAGGACTAGTAGATAGTATTAGCGTGTCTAGAGCTATCTACTAGGACTAGAACATATCTGATCTAAGAAGAGAGGTCTTGATTTCCTATAAAGGAGGTATCTATAAAGATAATTAGGTATAAGGACTCCTTATCTAGCTTTACGAAACGTAGTCCTCTAGTAGGATTTTCGATTT